>VZTM01009698.1:316154-326257 GCA_013400555.1 Jacana jacana | reverse complement strand
TTTTGCCTCAAACCAGGACAACCTCCCACAGTAATGCTCAGTTATCAGTTCTCTTTGTTTGCCACCAATATTGTAAAAAATAAAATGATATGTTATATGGATGTCGATGCTCTGTATTTCTAAGCAGACAATGAACAAATTTGTAGTTTATTCTAGATGCATCTGAGCAAGATTCTGTTGGAGTAGAAGATTCTTAGGTATTTATTTAGAAGAAAGAAATGTTATTTACAAGGATGTCAGGACTTTATAAAATTAATCTAATATTTAAAACTAGAGAAAATAGCTGTAATTTGTATTATGCATGTAATTGGACTCTTACAACAAAGCCTCTGTCAGGTAGTACTATAACAGTTATGGAAGCAGGTATTGTTGGAAATGGACAGTTATGTTGCTCTACACTAATTTTATTGGATTCACCAATTGCAACCCAGTTCTAATACTGCAAAAATAAGGAATAGCATTTCTACATATACCATAACTGCCACCTTTTTCTTGGTTTTTTTTTCCCTGATTTATCATTCTGCGTGCTGCAATCATATTCTATCCAACATCCCCTTGTAGAATTTGTTCTCCTGACCATCTAGACAGCAGTTAGATTGTTGGTTTAGCAATGGTCATGTGTATTATCTACTTAGGTCTTCAGTTACTATTTCAGTGATCTGTGGGATCATTCAGCCTCTGGAGCTACCTATAGTAATTAATTTCTGCACTGCAAATTTAGTTTTCATCACATCAGGAAAAAAGGCAAATTAATGGTGTTCCCTAGTAAACATCTGTATTCCACGGTTGTCAGCACCTACCCTCAGCAGCACCTGCATGTTATTGTTTGGTATGAAGTGCTGCTATTATACCCTATCCTGTTTAAGAAACTCCGAAGTATAAACAATTTTGAAATGTTATGGTAACTTTGATCACCTGGCAATAACTGGAAGTGCTACAGAACTTTAGCAGGTCTTTGAAGAGCAGTAATTGGATGATATGCACCACTTGTTTATTTTTTATTTAACATTCATCAGGCTCTAAAGGTATAATAAAATTAAATATAAATAAACGGCATTAAAGTAACAAATATTTGTCAGTGCGGAACTCAGGCTTAAAACATTTGAAAATTCTCTCAACTTTCCCTTAGTGGGAAGTTTCAGCAGAATGGGTGCTTTCTAAGTAGAAGATGGCAGAGAAGACAGCTCTGCACTCGGTGTTGGCTACTAGAATATCCTGCTTTGAATTAAGCCATAGCTTCAACTGTCTTTTGGAAAGATAATCTCATCTTGAAGATGGTTTTTTTACTATAACACAGAATATTTGATCCAAAGTAAAAATTCATATTCTTCCACTGACCAGAACATTTAGCCAGCCTGACCCAAATTATTACTGTAGTGAACTTTTATACTTTTGAAAAAAGGTTTCCTAATGTTTGGGAGTTTTTTGGTATTTCCTTAGCAAGCTCAAAATCAGCCTGTTTCTATGGAGGAATTTAACTTGTTCATTTTGTTCTGAAATTGGAGACTTATCCCTATGTGTAAACTAAATTTATTGCAAGTCGGCAAGACGTTTCTGAATTTAATAATGCTACTTCAACTCAGACTTGAGTGGAAACACAGATCTTTCTTTCTTTTCTTTCTTTTCCTTCTTTTCTTTCTTTTCCTTCTTTTCTTTCTTTTCTTCTCTTTTCTTTCTTTTCTTCTCTTTTCTTTCTTTTCTTCTCTTTTCTTCTCTTTTCTTCTCTTTTTCTTTTTCTTTTTTTTTGGGGGGGGGAATGGGGTGGGGTTGGGGTTTTTTTTGTTTTATTTTGTGTCATAACAGTCAAACATACCAATCGGGTTTGTGTTTCAAAGATGTTCTTCATTTAAGTTTTGGATTTCTTTCTGGCTTAGTAAATATTGATATTTTTCAAGGGAAAAAAAAAGGAAAGGCACTTAAAGGTGGGAATAGAAATAGAGATAATGCTATGGAACTGTTTTTGTGTGCTACTTACATCTTCCTTTATTAGGAAATCAAAAGAATAATTGAAACAACACATATCTGCAGAAGATGAGCTGATTGAAAACCAAATCGTTCACTCTGTCAGACCTGACACAATAATTGAACATGATCCAAAGTTGGCCAGAAAATGTCTCCTCTTAATATATATTATTCTCCAGAGACTGTTTTTGTAGTTCAAGGAAATATAGCAGGTATCGTAATATGATAACTAATGTGTTTTTTATGAAGGGAAATTTTCCTGAACAACTTCATTAGAAACTAAAGCGGCTCCATAGGCTTGTTGTAAAAGTCTTAATGAGAAATCTCATTTCCTGGGGCTAGGAACCCTGATATTCTGAGTCACTGATGACATTCTAACTCCAAAAGCCCCTTATTACTGCTCGCAATCTTGGTAAAAATTTGCTGGCAAGATTGCTAACAAGTAGTTATGACAATATTCTTACCTTCAGGTATTTTTCTGCTCCTGGTCATCCAAGGAGCAGATTTTAGTTGTGGTATGGGTCACTTGTGTTCTCCTGCCACACATAGAAGTAGAAAATTCAAGTTGTTGATTTATACTAATATACCTCCTTGGAGCCAGTTTTGACCCCTATTATATTCTTGGTTCTTTTCAGAAGATCTGCTAGCCACTTGTCCTACTGTCACTGAGAGAGGGCATTGAATCTCTGTAGAAGATGTTGTAAAGCCTTTCTAAATAGGTGGCTTCAGAAGGCAATTTTGGATAAGTGGCTGGCTTTTTTCTAAGATTCGGGATTTTTTAGTTTTGTTCTAGGATTGTTTTTTTGTTGTTGTTGTTTATTTGA
The DNA here is from genome assembly GCA_013400555.1 of Jacana jacana. Lineage (NCBI taxonomy): Eukaryota > Metazoa > Chordata > Aves > Charadriiformes > Jacanidae > Jacana > Jacana jacana. Next base: position 323,471 of record VZTM01009698.1, on the reverse strand, counting down.
ATTTGTTTATTTATTAACAGGATCTGACAAGACAAAGTCTGACTTTGTGATTATGTATATACTAAATTCATTTTCAACCGATCAAAATTCTTCTGGGAAATCAGTTGTCAGAAAGTGTTCTCTGGTTAATGGATATAACTAGACCTCATTTTGAAATGTGCGAAATGTTTCAGTCTGAAAATAAAATTAAGTGTATGGTGATCACATATTCAGGTAGCAGATTTGACATCGTATTTCATAAAGAGTGCTAATTTAAAATCTACTGCCTGTTTCAAAAGGAGGTATAAAGAATGAGAAAATGCTTTTGGCACCACACAGTTACATTTAAATAACTAAGTATATCTTAAATATGTAAAGACCACAGTTTAAAATTTTTAATGGGCTCATCTATGTAACTGAGGAACATATTTGGCTTCTGAAAAGCCGTGGAGTAGTAACGTTACTTTATAGCTGCTTTTTCAGAACAGAAGCTTTTCCTGTCATTAATTTCAATTTTGATGTAATCCATTCCTGTTCTCTTCTCACCAGAGGCCTGGTAGAAACTCTGTGACTTTGTCTTCTTTCACCTCAGTTGGTTTAGCTTTCTGGACTTGTCTCTTCTCATCTTTTCTTCCAGAATCACTTACTCTCATCTTTGCTGTAGCCCTGGCCCATAATCTAATTCTTAAGAACCTACTGAGGCTTTTTTTTTTTAATATATTGATTTATATATTGATGCTTATACATTGATTTAATCTTTTTATCTGATACAATTTATGTAATCCTTTTCCATCTGTAGTCTCTGATTTAGTTTTCTCCTGCTGCCCTACTCATTCTTGATGTTCTTCAGACCATGTCAAGCCAGCAAAGATAATTGTATTTTCATGGGGCAATAACATTTCTAGAGAATCTTTATTTCTGTAGCCCTGGATAAACATGTCTGCTGCTCGTGACCCAAGTGAACAACATCAGATCTGCAGCCTGTGGGATGAGCTGGGGTGAAGGACTGGGTACTCTAGGCTGTTCCCATGCCTGTGCCATCTCTCCATTGCTCTGCAGGAGACGAGTTTGCTTCAGGGCTGAAAATTTTTGGAGCTCTTTCAGAGGTAGTTCAGCAGAGAGTGTTTTATCTTGGTTGTAAGGCACCATGTAGTGTTAATGACCTACTCAGCTGTCACTGAACTTCTATTTCACGTGGGTTTAAGATAACCATAACTGATCATTTATAAAATAGTGTGGAATAGTGGCGCTAGTTATGCGGGTTATATATTGGGTCAGTATTTCTAGAAAGGATGCTGGTCATGGTGTGATTCCAAGTTGTGATGCTTATCCATCATCTCCAGCTCAATTTTCTGCTGAATAATGTGAAATGGGGGTGGTTTTCCAAAGCAATGGAGCTAAGTTTGTAGTTAAGTCAGCAACACAAAAACCTCACAGCTTTTCTCTTAAAGTACTAAGAAATCATTTCAAAGCAGGAAAAATATTCTGTGCAGCAGACAGAAAACAAATGTTTTAAGAATCAATGGATGGCAAATCTCTTTGTGTTTTAAAGTACAGACAATGAAATTGAAATAATTATGTCTGGTGGTGTGGCCATCAGGTACGCTCAATCAGCCTGAGGGCAGGGGGATTGGAATCCCCTTTCAGAGCTGAAGTTGAATATATGTAGATGTATTTCTATTATACATAGCATAAAGGTTACCTGGCTTGAAACACCAAAGGGTTGATTTAGAGAAGTTTTCTTTTTGAAGGATTCAGTTTATATCTTTTTAGATCTACTGTTTCATCACTGTGTAAGAAGGAAGAGTGTTAATGTCTAGACTACATCGTCTACAAAACAATGTCTCTCTTGATTAATGACTAAAATCTGTAGATGAATGGTTTGAATTTTATCCTTGAAAACTGCTAGAGCAAGGTTGCCAGCAGAAAACGGTATTTCTTCCTGTTAGACATGTTACTTAAAAAAGCTGATCTTCTTCTGTAGTTACTGAAACATTATTTCTTTTGATTTTATTGCCCATTTATGCCTTCTCCTTGAATAAATGTGTCCAGTTCACATTTTTCAAGGAGAAGGCATAAATAGGTGTAGCACTTTCAGTAACACCTACCTAAAGATGTACCAGTCTCATCACTGGACCTTTCATGCGATCACCTCAGTCAGGCAAAGTAATCAAACCAGCTATCAAATCTAATGATTAGAACTCAGGACATAATCTTTCAAAAACCTTAAGATTTATTGAAGAATAAAATCCCTGAAGCTTTGAGCATATTAGAAACTGGTACTATAACAGTGTGAAATGGATAAAGATCATGTTGCCATTGCTATCCCATAAATTAGTCTAAGGAATAGACCCTTCCTTGCAAGTCTCAGTTAATCAGGTTTTTTTTTAACCATTGGTTTCTCAATATACTAAGCTTTTTCAGCATAAGTATAAATCATACTTTCAATACCAACAGATTTCAGCTAAATGTCATTTTCAGATGAATTATGATGATCCATGAAAAAATACACAACAGAAAAAAGCTCTGGAGAGGAAAATTTATATAATGAATTCATTCTAAGGTTGTGTTATAAAATTACAACATGAAGCAGGAAATATGAAAGTTAAGCTGTTCTTCATGATGGAAAAGCTAGTATCATGACAGGGGATGAGAATGGAAACGGTAAGTATAAATCACTGAATCTCTAACCATTTACATACAAAGAAGGGACATCGGTGTAATTCTACAATCACTGTCGTTAAGTAATGCTCTAGGGATGACTTGACTTAGCCTTGTCCTCTGAAAAGAACCAATTGTAGATGTTTTTTTCCTTGGTAAAATTAACAGCCACAGATCAGTAGTTTTGAAGGGCCAGGGACTACTTGATTTTTGCAGTTGTGTAGCCTGAAACTCTTTCTGGGTAAGAGACACTTCAGAGTACAAGTAGAAGTACTCATCAGTTTTGACAAAGAATTAATTTATGGCTCCTTACTTATAGGCTGATCTTTGATCACCAAAATGTCAAGGTAAAAGACTTGGAATTCAGTGTATTGAATGCATACAGCAGATGGGAAAAACTGCTGGCATTGATGGTTTCTATATGTATGTGTGTGCCTCTGAGAACAGTTCTGGAAAATGCTCCTGGGAGTAACATCTTTGAAACACAAAGGTAGTGTCTCCTTTTGCTGACTTCAGCTAAGAAGTAGGTACAGATATTTTTCCAGATGTATTTGTTTTGAGTAACCTCCTTGCTAAGAAAGATGGGTAGAATATATTTGCGTGTGTCTTCCAGTGAGAAAGCAGTTGCTCATTTCAAACGTGAACATATTATGTATAATGCTGCAAGTTTAATATATATCTGATAAAGAAGGGTCCAGGCAGATTGATGCAGATGCTTCTACAGATGTTTTGGTGTCAAATATGACTTAGTTTTAGATCCAGTACAGGCTACAATTCTTAACAATTGCTCCACTCCAATTTATAGCATCTTTATAGTATAACTTCCCACCTAACAAACAGTAATAAAGCTCTCAGACAGAAGATTAATGAGCATAATTCATGCACTAGTGGACTGAAAATGTGAAGTAAATCTGGCACTTGGGTATTGCAATTACAGAAAGGAGAAGTTATAAATGTTCTTATTAATGTTTTCATCTGACTTACAAACTTTTACCAAAGTTTTAGTTCTTTCAAAAAGCATTTTAAAGTACATTAATATTTCTTCTTACGGTTGATGTAGACTGCAATTATCTTCCCTTAATTATACACGGGCGCTATGCGTGCGAATAAGTGGTGACCTCCTGTAGAGATGTCCCTGATCCTGAGGAGGCTTTTTGTGCAGGCTGGTGAGGCAAGACTGAATGTTGACCTGCTCTGCTGGCACCACTTGGCTCCCAGTCACGTTAATGGAGCAAGCTGCTGGTCTGGAAGCATTTATTAGATCTGTTTTTCACTATTTCAGATTAAAAAGGGGGTTCAAAGGTATTTACCAGGCTTTTTAAGTATGATTTTCCTCATTGCTTCTTAAAGTTGGAGTCTGAATTTTGAGTTTTAAGGATGAAATGTTGGAAGACAAGCAGGGAAGTTACCACCTTCGCTCTGGATGAGGCACTGATGTGTGAGAGGTCCATTTTACACATGCTAACACATGTGGCTGCTTTGCCCAATCCCTGCTCTCCTCTCCTTTGGTGGTCCTTTTCAGAGCCTTTCAGAAACACAACATCTATTTCTTGATAGAAACCACTGGTAGTTCCGTAGGTTATACCAAACTGCTGTGTATCCAGATGACTGATCTCCATCATTCCCAGTGTCACTTCTGGGTTTGTAGCTGTTTCCAAAAAACTTCTTTTTTAATTCTTGCTGTCTTCATTAACAACTAATTATCCTCTTAGATACCACTCATGTCTTAAAAATATTCAAGTATATGTTTAAGCCAGTTCAGAACTTCTTAAACCTTTTTTTTAGCATATCTGTATGAGGACAGAAAATATATAAAAAAGCCAACTTATTTCATTAGGGCTTGGAAAACATAACCTAGGTCCATTTGGGTCCCTCTTGTTATGTGCAAGAAGGCAGGACACAACCCAGGAGTCTGAGGCAGGGATTTACCTGTGGATTCTCCCAGCAGAGCTGGGGCTAACAGGTTGCTAGGCTAAATCCTGAATACTCAACACCTCCAGGAAGGTGCCCAAAGGATCTAGGCTGGGCAGGAAGAGGTGAGCCCAGTGGGAATGGGACACAGGGTTATTTGCTGAAGCAACATCATTCTCAGTGTTGGTGACCTGCTGTTTTCTGCCCCCCTGATTTTTATTCTTTTCTTCAGGATCCTGTACCTTTTAATCTCAGCATTTTTCCCTTTGAGTCCTTGAGCTGCTGACTGTTTCCATCTCAATGCTGTTACTGCTACCTGCAGTGTTACATCTCCCATCTTCTGGCTCTGCTTTATACTTTCCCAATGTTTATTCTCTTAAATCAGTGATTAGCTCAGGAACCTGAGGCAGGGTTCTGCAGTGATGCCGTATGGGAACCCAGCTTTTGGCTGCTGGGGGGAGGATGGAGGGTCAGAAACATTTGTTCTTTATTACAGCACTTCTGTGGATACTGCTCTGCATTGTGACAGCCTATTTTCTCTTGATTCTTCTTTATAAATAATCTGTCAAAAATATTTAGAAATCTTATCAAGGTTCAGCAGGTTCCATAATCCCATTATACAAGAATCATTACTTAGTAATAAGCAGACAAGCAATAAAGAAATCAATAGCTATTCCAAAAGCACAGTCTATGCTAAGAAAATATGTTTTCCCCTCTCATAACACTAATAGGAATGGTGGAGTGTATTTTGGTCCTACATGTCGATTATAACCTCTCTGTGATAAAAAAAAACCCACTGCGAAGCTGTACTGTAATATAAAGATGGGAAAAGGTGAGTTGTGCTCCTGTAAAACCCTCCCTGTTTCCTTTTTGTGACCATTTAAATGAGCAGATTTATTATTTTTGTGTACAAATGGTCCTAAAGGTGTGCAGTGCTGTAAGTGTTCACCGAGAGACTACACATTGCTTTTTAGCTGGGCTTAGAGAGCACTGAGTGAAAAGGAAGTAGATTAATCAGCTTTACATGCATCTTCTTAAAGACACTGCAATATCTATCTATGAATATTTCTATATCTCTTTAACTGGCTGCATGGTTTTCTGTAATATCAAGAAACAAAGTGTAGGAAATGAAAAGGAAATAGCATGACAGTGTCTTGTGTCACTGCCCTGTGGCATGCGACCTACTGGGGAAAGCACTGAGCGAGGGTTTCCACTGAGAGTCAAAGTCCTCATCTTCCCTCCGAGCGCGGAAGAGCAGCCACTACCTTAAGTTATGACTTAGCCCTTTGTCTCACAAAGGAAGTTAAATGTCTTTCATATTATTCTGACTTTTTAATTTTTGATGTAAGTCATGAGTATATAGAGGCATAGAAATTCACTTCATGTCTGACATTGAGGATTCTTTAAAATACACTCACTAGAAGCCAGTATATTTTAAGAAATACATAATTCTAACTGCTTTACAATAGAATAAAAGGGTTGTAATTATTTTCCTAAGGGTTTTTTTTGGCATTCTTCTTACTCAAAAAGATTTGTTGCTTCAAACATTTATATGTTAATTTATGGTTAGCACTGATAGGAATGAAGTTTTTTTCCCTTGTCAAAATAAAATCTGTTTTAAATAATAATGAGATTGACACTTTTCCTATTTTCCTTTTGTTTCTCCTAATGCTTCTCCAGAATTAATGTTTTCTGATACTATTATTAAATACAAAACAGAGCACATGGGGAAAAAAAAAATCAATCTCATTCATTACATGGCAGCTTTGTTGTGAATACATTAACATTACTACCTTCTTTTTCTTTCTGCATTTTACCCAGATTATTTGCATTCACAGAGATTCATCAACAGGTGGTGGTTGAGGCGGGAAGCATAATAGAAATGACATTGACCTTCTTGTGTATAAAAGAATTCAGTCAAAGATATTCTGAAGTAACCATGTAGCGACAAAACTGATCATCAGCCTCTCCGTTCAGAACCGGCACGATATCTACAGCCATTGTCTTTACCTTTGTTAGAGCACTCGAATGAATCAGTTAGAGAGCACCGATTTTGATACTTCTGATAGTTGCTTTCAGCAAAAAAATAATCCTTTTGGTTTTGTGTGTGTGTGTGGTTTTGGCCTTGGGTTTTTTTTTCCTTTTTTTTTTCCCCCCCAATGATTCTCACCTTTCTTTTAAAGACACAGCACTTGAAACTTGTAATTAATACTTTTTTTTATTAATTAGTGCCAGTGTTCACCTGAATAGCTGTGTTAGAGGTCCAAGCCCTTTCTTTTCTGTGCCTCAGTCATCAGGAAAAGAACTAATGTTGCAAACATCACACAAAGTGAGTATATATCTGTCTGTTATATCAACACAGTAGGTGGAATGGGGAGTTAATGGCTGAGTTTTGAGTTCTGCTATTTACAAACTTGAGGACTTTTCTCAAGGGTGATCTTTAAGGGACATGCTGTAGCAGGAGAGGACAGAAGAGGCAAGAGAGCTTTTATTATCCCTTTGCAGGGCTCTGGGAAATCTGATCTGGAGCTGATGAAGAACAAGCAGCACTGTCTTAGGTGCCTGATCAGCATCTCCCAATTAACTCACTGGTTCTAAGTGTATTGATGTACATGGTCTGACAGGTATTTGAGTATATAGTCAGAAAAAAACAATCCTCCACCGATTCTAAGATCTATACAATGGATCCTTTTCTGATTGAAATCACAAGTAAAGAAAAAACAATTTGTGTTTTGGGTTGTTTAGCTTTTTTTTTTTTCTTTTTTT
>VZTM01009698.1:293041-305309 GCA_013400555.1 Jacana jacana | reverse complement strand
TTATGAAAAAAACCACAGAAATCCAATTGATTAAATAAACAAAACACAGTCAAGATATACCTGCATTAACTGGTTGTTTGCTGGATGAAGTGAAATTCTAGAAGTAGTGTAGGCGCATGAGTAAGAAGCATTCAAATGAGAATTTCACCATTACCCATAATAACAAATGAATTCTCATTCCAGATGTAAACCCTGGGAAATTCTATTTCTTTGGGGGGGTGGAGGAAAAGTTGGTGACAAAGCTATTAAGCTGAAGTTACATGTAACAAACAACCAAGAGGGATTTAGTACATGTCATAAAATGCTCTATCTGGGACCTATGACAAGGCCAATAATGTCAGAGAAATGAGAGGCAATAAAGCTAGGCTTTAATTTACGATTTGCAAAACATCTGCTCAGATGAGCAGCATACACCACAGGGCACAGGAATGAGAAAGTGTGTGTTGTGCAGAGGCTGTAACGAAAAAGCTAAAATTTGGTGTCTTGGATCAGTGACATAAAACGTTGAACGACTTACAATAATTCTGAGGTACGGTTGCTCTTTTCAGCTTACTTAAGACTGTAACTACCAGTGGTAAGTGGGGTTTAGGTTTGTTTTATTTCTAGGCTTGCTAAATTCTGTATTTCTGTTCCCCTAGCAGGATTGATAAATCTAGATTTTTATTCCCATTAAGTATGTTAATGTAATCATTCAGGTAAAGGACACTTTATCTGAAAAAAGGGTAGGAAGAAGAGGTTTATAGGTTAGAATGTAAAGATACCCCTACCAAAAAAACACAATCAAGCAGAGGATATAAACCTTATTCATGATTTGTATGGCAGAACTGGCATCCACAGCAATGCTGTTCCTCCCTGTCTCTTATTTTATTCCATTGCAAGCAGGGCATCCCTCACAGAAAAGGCTGTGATAGGATCCATCTTAATTCGGTTACATGACATAATTCATTACCAAACCATGAATTTGGACAGAGTTTCAGGAAAATTCCCTCATTTGGACGCACCAGGTCTTACATGAAGCACCACAGGCCTGAAACTAATGCAGAGGTTTTATTTTTATGCAATTGCTTTAGACCTTGGCCTAGATATATTTGCATACAACTCATAAGATAAATGTTACTGTCTGAATTGTGCGGGAAATCAAAAATGTAAATGGAATTTAAAAGCAGAACACATCTCAGGTTGTTACCTGCTTTCCATAGCTGGGTTTTACGCTGCACTCATGGACTGGATGTGTTCTTCCAGAGTTATGTAGACGTCGCTGCAACACAAAATGCTCCTGAAAAGTAAGAAATAAGGCAGCTAAAACGCCTGCAAATGTTGTTTGCATTAAATGGCAACATAGAAACAGAGACAACAATAAACATTTTGGGTGGAAATAGATTTTATTCCCCAAATGCAAGCTGATGAGACTAAATCCTGAGTCTAGAAAAAATATCTTTCAAAGCTTTCTGTAAAAAGATTCTTCACTTTCTTCTTCAGTTTTGGGGGTCATGTGCTAAGGAGATGTATCTTATTTCCTTTTCCCCCATCCTTTCTAATAATTTCTACATACATTTGTCAGACTCTGGTGAATACAGTGTCGTTAAATGAGAGAATCATCAAGAATTGTGAAGGTCACCTTTGGAGAATAATTAGTATGACAGTAATTGCTCGATTTATGTCTGGTGTGAAAATGTTTTAAGATAAAGCAGCTTCAATTTACCATTTTTCCCCTATTCTGTGTTTGCCAGGGCCTTTGAAGTCACAATTTCAGGGGACGTGCTCCAAAAGCCATCCCTCAGCCTGAGGGGAAACATTCCAGAAATGGGACTGAAAAAAACCCTGTGGTTATCTTCCCCACAGAAATTGGGATTCCCCACAGTCTTTTGGGATATATGAAACCAAAAAGATTATCAGTATTTGTATTCATCTCATCCCACTCTACCTGCAAAGGTGGACCTGTGGTGGTTGTTGGGCTCTGGAGGTATTAGTTCATCCAGCCTGACCTGTCTGGTCAAGGTCATGGAAGTTTTTTGACAGATGTAGCATGTGCTTCAGGAGCTGGAGGACCTTCAGGAGCTGGAGGACCTCTTGTTTACCTCAGTGGATTGTTCCAGTGACAGATTGCCCACATTTTTGACACTGAGTGTCTAATTCCTGCTTTGACTTTTCTGACTTTTACCTTCCAGCCCTTATTTATTTTCTGTAGCAAACACAGACTCCCCCCAAAAGCTCCTGCCATTTTCACCTCATGAAGGTATTTAAGTTCCATCGCTAAATCATCAGGTTTATTCTGTGATAAATGAACAAGACTGAATGTCCTTAGGTTTTTTCCCTGTGAAGTATTTGTCATGTTCTTGAGTAAGACAGATATTAATGTTGAAGGTGGTACTTGCTGAATGGATGAATGACAATTTAAAATTCAGATAGGCAGGAGAACACCTGAAATGTTGATGGGAAATGACCCACCTGTCTCAGAGTGGTGGTGGCACAGGGAATACCATTATTAATGCTCTGGGTTCTGTTGATTCAAGCCGTGTTTTCATTGCTGCATAGAGTCAACCATAAAGACTCAAAACCAGATACGGAATGCGTAGACCTCCTGAGAGCCACCCAGTTCAACTGCAATCATTGTTTTCCCATATGTTTGGCTTGCTGAGTGCAGGCAGCACGTTGTGGGGGTGTGTATGGCCCCAGGTCTTTAACCAAATGTCTCAGGTGCAGCATCTGCACTTGATACATTGGGAAACCAGCACGGGCTCCTCCAAATGCTCCTAATACCTCTGGCATAAAATCAGTCTTACTGCAATTTCAATACAGGATCATATAGTGCTGAGGGTTGTCCAGTTTTTCTCCTTTCTCCGGGGATCATGTGACAGTATAGACAAATGGTGTTACCACTTTTGAAATGTGGTTTAGCATTTTCATGCTCAAATCTGTGATTTTAAATGTCTTTAAAAAATGTTCCCATGATTTGCACTTTGGCTATAAAACCCTGGGGAATCACTCAGATTATCTTTCAGATACAATTTGGGGGAAATATAGAAATAAATCATAGATTCCAAAGATTTAAGTTGCATTCACTTCTATTTTATTTTAATATTTATTTCACTTACTTGGTTTAAAATACTAGCTGTTGTAGAGATATTAAACTTCATGCTCCGGCTTATATTTAAAATGCTTCAATCTTTTTATAACTAATGCTGGATGAATACTCTCTAATTAATGGAAGTATTGTGTTGCCCATATGTTCTTATAGCGCTTTCTTCAGAGAGTGGAATCTGGATAACTGAAAGTGATGCTAAAATGTCTAAAATAACACTAGACATCTGTGTTCCTGCACCTGAATTTCATAGTAGCCTAGTGGGTAAGATTGGTGACAGGAGGACAGTTGGACTAGATGGTCTTGTAGGTCCTTTCCAACCCTGTGTTTCTATGATTCTATGATTTCTTAAAGCTTTATATTGCTAAGATGATGTTGATTTTCATAAGCCACAATGAGAATGTCTCTGACAGCATAGGGGTATTACTTACTGATCAACAGATACCAAAGAATACCGATCACCCTCCATCCTTATATTTCTGTATTTTGTTTCTTCTGTCCTGAATAAATATTGCCATAAGGATTCTGCCTGGCTCACAATGCAGTAGGGTGGTCTTCCCCATGTTTCTCCATTTCTTTTTCCATTCCCACATATTCAGACTCCAGACTAAAATCACACAGAAGATCATTTCAAAAGCTTTTCATTTGAGTGGTGGCAACTTGTAAAATTAAATTGCGTGTAGCAGACAGCTGTATTATAAAGACACCCTGTTCTGAGCAGACATTTTGCTCATCAGCCAAATACTAGAGGAAATAGGAAAACTTCAGGAAACTTATTTTCCATGCAGAATTTCAGGTGGTATGGAAATAGGGAAGGGGTGCAAAGAACTGGTGACAGTAATGTTGAGAGCAGGCCCTTTAAGAGGGAGTTACTGAAAGGGCACACATGCAAATAAGTGGAAGTAAGCGAAACGAAGTATAGTGAAGGCGAAACAAAGTGTGGGAAACAGCAAATGACACAAATGTTGAAGCCAATCATGGGGCAACTTTAAGCCTGTGGAAAGTGCGTGGAAAGCTCGTGGACAATACCCCTCTCCCTATCCGAATTGTAGTGCTTAGCGAATGAGGACCTGTAACTGTAGAACGACTATGTGGGCACTTCCTGAGATGTGCTTCCCGACTGTGTGTGCTTCCAGGGAGCACTCCCAGGAAGCACACCCCCAATCGTTCTACAGTTACAGGTCCTCATTCGCTAAGCACTACAATTCGGATAGGGAGAGGGGTATTGTCCACGAGCTTTCCACGCACTTTCCACAGGCTTAAAGTTGCCCCATGATTGGCTTCAACATTTGTGTCATTTGCTGTTTCCCACACTTTGTTTCGCCTTCACTATACTTCGTTTCGCTTACTTCCACTTATTTGCATGTGTGCCCTTTCAGTAACTCCCTCTTAAAGGGCCTGCTCTCAACACAGTAACTTTTCCAGTTTTCCCATTGCGTGACAATGGACATGGCAATTAAAAGAAAAAGGTAATAATATCAGAGGAAAACTACAGGTATGACCAGATTTACCTGTAGATATTTAAAAGGTTTTCACTCACTGTATTAAACTGTTGGTTAAAAAGTCATTACTTTACTGTTGGCACAGAACAGCTTGGTTAACAGTTTAAAATAGGTTTCTTATAAAACATTGGCAGTTCCCAATACGCTGGTCCCACTTAAGATACATCAGTAAGCCTTTGCTTTGCATACACCTGAAAGGTGGCCACTCAGTGCTTATACAGTTTTCTTTGAAATTGCTTCTGTCAGAGGAGGTTGGAGGTAGATAGAGAAAAATGGAAAAAGACCTGAAAGTTAGGAGAAAGTTGAGATTTCTGAGCGTGGCCCAGAAGAGGAGGGATTTTCAGGGATGAAATGTAACTCAAACCAAACAGGGTCTTGTTCTAGAAACAGTCTACTGACTTCAGCATGTAAAATAATACTATTAAGAATGATTTAGGATATCACCTGGTTGCCCTGTGCTCTTTTCTTATGTCAGCACACGAATTTCTCTAGGTACAGCATCAATCATGTGTTTATTGCTTTTGCAAGTGTTGAAAAGTAACCTTATTTTTTATTAAATAGCACTAATGCTATCAGAAGAGATAACTGGTTTCACCCTCTAACCAACACATGGTATGCCTTTTCTAGTAGTATATATGCCTATTATATCTACAGTCTTGTACCTCTCAATGCTGTATTTTATGATGCAGGTACCTAAACCTGAAACAGTCATATTTTCAAAAGATAATTTGGTGTTAAGATGCAGAGGTGAACTTCTAAGCAGCTGTGAAAAGTTCTTTCTGATGCTTATCTGCATTCCCTCTGCGCTTAAACATCTTGAAAATCTAGTCCATAGTAAATTGTACTGAAATGATGGCAGAATCCAGCAGTGAAAATCACAGAAGGGCGAAGAGGAATATTTCTAAAAACAGCCAAATCATCAAGTTTTTATTTATTAAATTTTCCAGGAAAGATTTGCCCTCCTGAAATAAAGAGATATTTGATAAAGGTAGTAAAGTCTGCATTTACAAGGTTACTCTTATTCTTGCGTATTGCAGAGGTGGATAATGAATGACTACAGGTTTTTATTCATTTCCTTCTCAAGGAGTTAGGTGGGTAGGACTGGTCTCACCAATTCTTTCCAATCGTTTGGCCAAGACTGGTGGAGGATCAGTTTTTCCCGATGAATCGCCACTATAACTTGAGGAACTTGCACTGTTTGACATCTGCAGGTATAACACAAACCTGCATTTTTCTAGTCACTGATCTTAGAGCAGAGTGAGGGAGGATGGAGGTACCAAGACTATAAGGAGTAGTATAATCATTCATGTCAACGAGAATTTTAATTTCACTGAGGACAAATCCAGCCCTAAGAGCAAAGTGCACTGAAGCTATTGGTAACAGTTTTGAATCTACGTATTTGTACAAAGCCCTCAGGCCCAAGCAAATAAATTACATTTAAATATTCTTATTATCTACTGTTGTTCCTTTTCATCTTATCGTCTCCCACCCTCTCTTGTTAATTTACTTTTTTTTTTCCTTGTGTCTTCTATTCAAAAGAAAATATTGCCCAAGGAGAAGGGTAGATTTTTGGAAGGTTGTATTTGCAGGAGACTTTAATAAACCCCCCATTATTACTGAAAACAATTCCATACCATTTCCAGAGATCAGAAAAATGTTATTTTTAGATTACTCACTGCTCAGCCGGTTCTGCACATTAGGTACTAGGTTAAAAAAACCCACTGGGTTTAAAAGAAAAAGAGATGTTAGCGTTGCTGCTGACAGGGAGGGGGTCAAAATCACCCTGGTGTGTGTGCACAGACAGCTCCTCCCAGCCCTGTAGGTACATGTCAGTACATAATTATAAAAAAGGGGAAAGATTGAAGGGTAATGGTGGCCTTGCATATGTGTGTGTGTGTACTTATATTTAGGAGCACTTACACACAGCCATGAATTCAGGACCTGATGGACAGGTCTCCAGTTCCTCTTCAGTTATTGCCACGATGGTAATAAGTTCTTGAGGAGTTGCCAGGGACGGGTTGGTACCCTGGGAGGGCAGAAGTTGTAGCTGTAAACATCAACCCAGCCTTCATTTTTATGAGGATATAGGTAAATTATCTGCTGATTTTCTGTGTTTTCTTCCCCCGAGGTTGTCAGAGGTTGCTGACAGAGGCTGGACCATGCTCATCATGGATGTCAATGAAAAAGGCAGTTCCTGTGTTTCTCTGGATTCCAGCTGCTGTGATCAAGGTTGTACACATCCTCTTTGCTGCCAGCATTCTGAAACAGAAGCCACGGGAGGGCATTTTTAAAATCCACTGATTCCTGACAGTTGTGTCGGCTCATTGCGTGAGCTAAGAGGTGCGATTTAGAGCAGCCTTCAAACAGCGCCATGCTGCTCTGGATCACCAAGGCATGCAAACCCCATGCAAATGAGGAAATTCTTTTTCCAATACTTTTCCTTAATTTAAAGCTCACATCAAAAGAAAGCCTTTTACAGTTTGATTTACCTTTTTTTTTTTTTTTTTTTTCCAAACTGACAACCTATTTTCTTTGGGTTAATTGAAAAAATAGCGTTGAGAATTTTTGGCATTTAATTTTCCTAATCAGCTCAGATTTGGAAGGGCAAGGTTGCTTTAAAAAGGGAAATCATATGTTGATCTTGAAAATATCAAGGTAAGAAACTCTGATAAATTTGCCTTTTTAAGAGAAATTGAGAGTTGTTGAAACTGAACTTGTTGAAACTGATCTCTTTGTACAGACAGTTTGTGGGTTTTCAGGGTTTAGTAATTTTTCACGCAAAATTTTTTTGTTTGTTTTATGTTTTTTTAAAGCTAATTTCCAGGCTGGTGACTTCTGTTTTCCTGATGAAGTGACACACTATGAAGTTTTAGTGAAGGGACTCCAATATTTCCTTTAAAGCAAGTGGACTTAAGAGTCCACTTAGCAGAGTGCAACTTCAAAACCAGGCAGGCTCTTCACAATTTTTTTCTCCAATTTCCATATATTTATCTGTTTTTCTTTGTTCTCAGACATTCAATGTACTTTTCTCTCCAAACTCCTAGCAATTCTCATCAGATTGCTTTGCAAAAAGTACTGAAGAAAATACAGATTTATTTCTAAAAGAGAAATACTTTCTCTAATTGGTGCTGCTACAAAAAAACCCAGGTTTATTAGTATATAATTGCATTTTGAAAGTCTGAAGTGCCCTATTAATTGGGAACATATTTGACAAAGAAGGGACAGACACGTTATCTTAAATTAAGAAGCCTGATTTAAAACAGAGAAATAAATATACCTGAACCAAAGTACTGATGTTTAAATTTGGTCAGAAGTACACTGATAACACTCAGAATATTTCAAGGAAAAGGTATTGCCGAGAAGCACCGGCTGCATTGTATAAAGACTCTATACCATAGCTGCACATCTATTTGGAACAAATACTATGTTTCCCAGAAAATAAGAGCTTCATAATTATTATTTTTTTCTTTTCAAAAATAAAATGTATTCAGCCACTGTTGCTATCAAAGATCTACTTCTTTGGCTCCTTAAAACACACAGCATGAATCTGTCCTCACACTGCTGAAATTGTTGCTGATGTTGTTGCTGTGGTGGCTCTGTTGGAAGTACCACCAGGACCTCTCCTGGGGGCCAGGGAAGTGGCTCCTGGTGCGGAATGCAGTGGTACCCAGCGCAGGGGATGCCTATGGAGTACATCCTATGGAATCAGTCACAGCTAGAGAAAAAAAAAAAAGCCCATAGTCATCTTATCTGCTGGTAGCAATCAGTTGAAAACCTGTTGAAATCAATAGGGTAATACTGATGGAAAAATGGTGGGACAAGCTTTAAAATTAAACTGTATGGTCGAGATAAATGTGCCTCAAAACCTTGGGCTTTTGCCAGCCAGTGTCTGAAAGGTACTGTAGAGTTATGCTATCTGTCCAGAAAGATGAAATATCAGAATATTTTCCTTATAGAACAACACATTCCTGAACGCTCCCCATAGCAATTAATCATCATCTTAAACCAGGGTAAACCATCTCCACCACAGTGTTTTATGAAAATTTCTCCTTCTGTTTCTGAGCTATGGTGGGTGAGGAGAGATAGATGTATAATATATCCTCTCATATATACATTTCTTTGTGTGTGCATAAGGAAAACTTCCCTGAGTGTGATTGAACTCTTCTGGGTTTCTAATTCATCCCATAGGTAAATGTAGCACAGAAAAACTGAGCATTTCCTTTTAATATACAAGTTAATTTGCTTTGGTCATTTTAATATTTATATGTTTGCTTTCCAGGCACATCCAAGAAACCAAATACTACTGACAAAAACGGTGAGAAGCAAAATTCAGACCAGTCTGCAGGACTATGGGTGAAATGGAGGGGAACATTCAGTGTCTTTCAGACTGATACAATCTGAAGTGGCATTTGATTTTAGTAATTCGGTGGCTCTCCTCACGTACAGGACCAGAGTGGATCACCACTGTTTGATGCAGTCAGCGGGACAGTGGGAACTATTTGTATTGACCAGAGATGCCCTCTCTGCCAGCTGAAGTGTCCACCACTGCTATAGCAGTAGCAAAAGATGTCCTTCACTTTAAGAACCAAGGCATCTGCTATGTCATTTTTATTTTACATCCAGCTGGGAAGAGGTTCAAGTGTGTAACTTGGGTTCCAGTAAATCCTTTATGAAGTTTCCTTTGATTTCTTTTGGTCAGGATTTCATCCAGATTTTTTTCCTACAGCCAAGAAGTTTATTTTTTTACTAAAGTCATCAGATTTACCCCCATTACTAAGAAAAATTCCTTCCGTTTGCTGCTGTTTCTAGCCCTGATCTGGGTCTTGTGGGAAGAGTTTTAAATTTGGTTGTATTTTAATGATTTAATTTAAAAAGTTAACTTGAAAACTGATTCTGATTCATCTTCTGTGTCCAAAAAAACCCTCTAAAATTATCTAAAAGTAGAGATAATTGCCTTCTGCTTTTCCAGTTCCTGATTCATTAAAAGAATTGATTGACTTTGAGTGGCTGCAAAGCTGACAGCATGTAGTCTATTAATGGATTAACTCTAAAAAGCTCCTGCCCTCCGTTAAATAACTACTGCTGCCACTCAATGGGACCTCTGGCCATGTCACTGGGGGTGAAAAGAGACACTGGCAGAACAAATGTCAAGTGAACTCAGCATTATGGTCTGCAAATTCAGTTATCCCTTCTAAATGCTGCAGAGTCAACATGCTAAAATCTGCCTGTGCTGACCCTGTTACCGCCTTCGTGGTGCCAGTGGTTTTGCTAAACAGATGTTGTGGGTATCATTCTAGGAGTTTGTGCTATTGTATTTTTCCCGTGTGTGATGTCTTAACCTGGTAAAGAATAAGAAAACATAATCATTTGTGGAAAGACACTCTGATTGACAGGGGACAGGAAGAGAGAGCTGCTTGCTTTGGTCACCTTGGAAGACCTCATGCTGGTGTTTGGAGAGGCGTTTGTAGAGCTGACCCACAATGCAAGCAGCCACACAGGCTTTTTCCAAGGTACTCGCCAGAAGATCTGCCAAACAGGATCTCCAAAACTCCGCTGTGCCTCCAGAGAAAGTGATTTCTGCTCAATGGGGTTTTGGATTTGAAAATATCTTTCAATAATATTGCATCAGCCTTACTCCTGCGAATGTCATTGGTGCTCTAGTAAGAGCTACAGGGAATTAGCATAACACTTCCTTTTTGCTTTGTCCTTCTTTTAATTTTCTTTTTTGTTGTTGTTTTTAAAGCCAAAAAAAAAAAAAGTTAAAAATCTTCCAGGTACTGCAAACTTTGGGAGGTATGCAGACACATACAGAACGCTTTGAACTTCTCTAAAAGAAGGCTGTTAAAGTCAGTCTCTGTTATAAATTTATTCCACAGTGGTGGCTGCGAATGTCCAAAGCTGGATTTGGACTAGATTTATGCATAGTCATACATTATGGATCAGCTATAAAAAAAAATAAAATAAAATAAAAAATAAAAAATAAAAAAAAAAGAAAGAAAAAGAGGAAAAGAAAAAAGAAAAGGCTTTATGATATAGCACTAAGCACTACATATTTTTAGAAAATAAAAATTCTGCTGAAAAAGGAGCTGTGCAACATTAAAAATGCTGAGCTTTTGATCAAACCCTACTCCTCCTTTCAGCTGCATTTCTCTTTAGACTCATGCTAGTATGGGCTGTTAAATTTACATTTCATGTCAGAGTCAAAAGTCAACTCGAAAATCTATGGCTTTAACATTTAATTATGAAACAGAAAAATCAAGGGAAGAAGGATTTCAGTCGTAGTAAGTTGAAAGACTAGAATCAGTTGTTTGCAAAAGATTGAGTGATTGGACCCCATTGCAAAGACATTCGGCAATCAGAATTTTCCATTCCATGAACATCGTTGATATTTGGTTGTCTTTTCTGATAAAGATGTTTAATTTCAAATAAATGTTTAATAACATTTTCATTTTACTTATTGATACACTCATTTCCACATCCTAAACAGAAACATTTCAAGTTGATCCGTACTTGGACCAGATATTTCTTCTAGTACAAATAAAAACTAGCCTAGTCATTTTGAACGTTATGGCAGAACTCGAAGCTGCAATGAGGTTTTGTATGGGAAAAGTGATTCTACTGCTGGATGTACCTAGAAATAAATCAGTGCTATAGGTCAGGTTTGACAACACTAAAATGGAATTAAATTGTGTAATTTTCTTTTCAAATTACAGAAAGCCCCATAAATTGGGTAATTGTAAAACGTTTCCGCCATGTTGATTAGAAATCTGAATACACAGAGGAATTCACATTAAGCTGAAAGCAGAAAAATAGAGGACGGCACCGGAATAGCAAATGACAAACATTTAGAGTTAGGGAGCGGGATGCATGAGACCCAGCTTCCCCAGGGGAAAACACTTGCTTAAAAAATATGGAACTTAAAGAGCTGGAATTAAAAAACATTTTGAAAAAAAAATATCAAAACGTTTCCATTGGCGTTTTAAAGTGGGGGTTTCTCTGTGGAAAACTCTGCAGTGACAAAAATATTTCAGTTCCAACTCCAGCTCCTACTTTGTTATAAGCAAACAAATAAACCTTCCAGCTAATATCACTGAAATTCTCTGGGCATCGTTGCACTGTTCTGAAAGAACATCAACCACTGTCCTGTGGAACTTTTTTGGAACACGTTTGAACACAAAGATCAGCACTTGATATCACCTTTGGTTATTAATTTTGGATGATTTAGATTCAGTACTAACGCCTAAAGCCATTTTTACAGACTCATCAACCTCAGCCTGGGTATCTGGTAACATCTGGGCAGCTTAAACTGAGAAGTGCCAGATCCGTTTCATCCTCACTTAGTTCTCAGAGGAAGGAAGACCTGGGAGAAGAGGAGAGGGTGATGAACTCTCTCACTGGAGGAAATGTTGGTGTTGCTCGTCTGCTCTGCATTGCATTGTAATTGCTGTGCATGAGACCTGGGCACTTCAGATAGCAGAAAATAGTTCAGAGGCTCTGATGAGCATCTGCACTTCAGGCTACCTATCTGAAATTAATCTTTCTTTCTAAGCACTGGGTTTTATCACTCTTATATGAGGAGGCCATGATCTCGTCATCTTCTTCTTGCATATTTAATGTCTATGCTGCTTTTGGATCAATTACTAAAATGAAATAAGCTTATTAGACCAATTTATCCGTGCCTTGT
>VZTM01009698.1:208649-284111 GCA_013400555.1 Jacana jacana | reverse complement strand
GATATGATGGAGGTTCTTCAGCTAGGTTTCCCTCGAAACAGCTCCACAATAAATGCTTGCAAAGGGAACAGGTTTCCCAGAGGTGGTGGAAGCTCCATCTCTGGAAACATTCAAGGCCAGGTTGGGCAGGACTCTGAGCAACCTGACCTAGTTGAAGATGTCGCTACTTATAGCAAGGGAATTGGACTAGGTGGCCTTAGAAGTCACTTTCAAACCTAACTATTCTATGTAAACCTTTATTTCCAGGAAAATTACTATACTAATCTCAGTGTATCTAGGATAGAGATGCACTCATGTAAGGGGAAAAAGTTATACCAATTTAAAATATGGGTCACCCTGCAGGACCTGTTGGCTATTGTCAATTTTTTCAAATTTTAAGTTTTGGTTGATGTATGCTCTCCTTGTGTTGTTAACCCACATTTATCATTACGCATTTATTANTTGGTCAGTTGAGATTAAAGCACTGAGTTTTTACTTTTTAGAAGCTCAGTAGGGAACTCATATCTGGCATATTCATTCAGCTCTTGCTGTCTGGACTCATTAGAGGAGATATATGAAGAATTGAGCTATTCTATTCAAGATCCACTATATCCAAATAAAAGATCAGATTTACGACAGGTCTCTGGTATCTTTGAGGTTTACTAATACTTTTCTGAGCTATAGGTATCGGCTGTAAATAAACCATACATTTCAATAAAGTATTAAGCAGTGACAGAAAAAGACATTATTAATTTTAGAATGAGTGGTCTGTTCTATTCCAGTTAATCTTATAATATGGGAATTAAATATTTCAAATGGAATAGAACCAGGTTTGATTCTTCTTTCTTAGGAATATATTCGGTGCATTATGGTTTAACTTTCTGACTACTATATCACCATTATATTGTATTATTTCAATTATATATGAATGCAATCTACTCAGTACAACGTGTACGTGCGCTCAGTAATTATTTCAAATCTGTCTTTGAATATATAGTAGGGAATGCAATAACGACAGGAAGAACATCAGTGTAGCTTAAGTTTTACCATTTGTTACCATCCTATTATTTTTACTTCTACAAGTAGCAGTCTTGTAATGGTACAGGGTAATTTCTCTCTGGTTCTCTGAAATCACAGTAATTGGAAAGACCATTCCATCATCTCAAAGGCAGGATATCTCTGCCACTTGAGTGCATAACTTTCCGGTTGAATTTGGAGGAACAGGAATTTACTTAATCTCTCTATACTCCTTGAACCCACTTTTCCCACATCTGCATCTGAGCAGAGATTTTCCTGGTCCTCTGCAGCTTTCGGGGGTCTACAGGAGCTGATCTGTTTTTGGAGCGGGCAGGGTTTAGGATTTTGTTCATCCAAATGGTTGTCAAAACGCCAATTGAGTTGAGAAAAAAATAATAAAAAGGCCAAACACAATAATTCTATGTTCCTTTTTTAGAAATCAATGTGATGGCTTTAAGTTGTCAATATGCTTCAAGGCTTCTGAACTGAAAGCAGAAAATGGAGGACATCAGCAAGGGGAGGGGGAAAAAAAACCCTCAGAGTTGGGTTTTGGGGGTTTTTTCTTTGCTTGTCTTTTAACTGGGTGCTGTGGCTTGAAGATTAAGAAACCGATAATAATTACATAAGCATTAAGGGTTGCTAATTGTTTTAATCATCATGTAAAAGAGCTCTTGAATAGAATATATTGCCACTGAAGTTACATCAGTTTGAACTCAGCAGCTTCTGTAGACAAAAACACTCCTAGAAATTTTATAAATCACTGTGTACATCTTAACTTACAGGTATGGAAGTGTCACAAGAGAGAAAAAAAACAAATCAAAACAAAACCAAAAAACCCCACCAAAACAAACAAACAAACAAAAAACTAAAAAAGGCAAACAAACAAACAAACAAAAACACAAAAAAAAACCCCAAAACCAAAGAAACTGGGTTCTAATAGAGGCCTGTACTTGTAAAGGTTTGAATTTTTCTCACATCCTTTCGGGAGGGCTGTTTAGTGCTTTCGATAAGAGGTGAACATTTTCACATGCTGCTATATATTTGGATATGTACTTTAGACATTACCTTAAAAGTACATTTCCCAAAAATAAGTCTATCCATTAGCACACATTTCAGGTATGTTCTTCTATAAAATTCCAAATTTTTTTTATTATTATTTTTATTTTACCTCTCAGTTCCATTTTGAGCTCTAAGCTCAAGTTTCACTCATTTATGACAGGAGTGATGTGCTAAAAAAAACCATAGAAAATTAATATTGTGTTCCCATTACTAGAACATATTTTGCTTAATTTGTCATGGTAGAAAAAAGTGTGTGGTACTAGAAAATTTCCTTAAATGTTAATACCATTTTCCTTATTTGTTTGATAAAGAAATGCACCTAAAGAGAGATATGCTGTGGCATGATAGAGATTATGAAAATTAGCACGAGGTAGAAAGCAATCTTCTTTTTATAGAACTTTTAAGGATTTGCCTTCTGAATATTTTTTTTTGTAAGTTATAAGCACATCCTGTCAGCTGTTCTTGTGTAGGTTTGTCGTATTATGACTTAAATCCAAAGTTCATTTTAAATACTGAGGGTATTTCCTTTAACTTGAATGGCTTTAAATGAGATACCTGCTGGCAAATCTCCTGGCTGTAGCTCATCTCTGGCTGTCACTTCTTAAAGACCAATCTTGCTGTTGTCTGCTCTGTCTCTAGAATCACTATTAGTGCTGGAAAACTCATGGTATTTTCACTCACTTACTTATCTTTGATATCGAATTAGTCCTCGTATTGGTGCAATACGCGAGAAAACCACGCAAAATGCAGACGATTCTCAGTGTGGTGCCTTTCTCGAAAATCATTTTACCAGCTCATCATTTCTCTCATTAAGTTTGTTGGGTTTTTTTATCGGATTGAATTCCCAATCAGCCCTCACACCTAATGAATTATTTAGCTGCAGCTTCTATTTGGCAGGGTGATTCCTGTGTAAAGTTTAGCCAGCCGCTATAGCCTTCCCTGGGAGCTTTACCTACGTTAATATACCCAAACCAGGCCAGCATCTCTTCAGAAAATTAATATGAACCTTTTGCATAGACTTTTTCATTGCAACAGGGCCTCACTCTTTTGTTCTCTGTGATGGTGAAACTTCTTATTGTGGTCTAAAATCTGTCATTGGTCTTTCGAAAAGCTCTGGCCAACACTAGAGATAGCAAAGCAGTGTGACAAGAAAATAGATATTAAAAATCTTTATTGCTCTTCCATTTAATACCATGAATATTCAGTTAAAGGGCAAGGGTCAAGTTGAATTAAGCAGTGATCAATGACAGGGAGGAAAGGTATGAAGTGTACCTGCAATTAACCTGAATAACTAGTCAGGATAATAAACGAGAGACCCTTTTGACTTGTTAAGAGCTCTGCTTCTGCATGTTTAAAAACAAACAAACAAACAAACCATCCGAAGAAAATCAGCAAATTGCTCTTCAATATACAAATTGTCATCCAAATTCTACTTTTGCTGAGCAGGCCTCTTCAAGGACTGACACAATTTTTATGCCTTTCACTCCAGGAAATACTATTTATTATTAAAAGGCGGTTTTTGGCCAGCGTTGCAGCAGAAGGAAAATAAGCTTCTTTGGAAAGCAAATATAGGTTGTATTAAAGATCATTACAACTGTCTCATACGTAGAAAGGTTAGCGACAAAGTGCAAGAGGTTATTAGTGTATGCTCATAGATTAAAAAGAAAATAAGTCATTCAAGCATTTCCTTGTCATAAGGAAAGCAAGCTCCTTAAATTTACAAAAAAGCAATTCTTCCAGTAAAATGATGTTTTAGACCTGCCATCAGTTTTTGCTGGCCATTTTTCAAGGCTGTCACTTTGTGCTGACTCAGGGGCGTGCAGTGCTGCTGCTGCAGAGACAGTTAAAAGTGCCTTGGACTGGGTGGGTGGGATGGAAGTCTAGTGTCCTCCCAGGGAGAAGGAACATTTGCAATGTATATTCCTCAGTTGTGGGCAGGCGGAGACTCTCTGGGACTAGAAATAAACACTTGTCCTCCTGCTTTGCTTTATTGTGAAGTAGATGCCAGCCAAGTTCTTGACAGGCTGAGAGAATTGGGGGATTCAGCCTGGAGAAGAGAAGGTTCCAGGGAGACCTTAGAGTCCCTTCCAATCCTTAAAGAGGCTCCAGGAAAGCTGCGGGGAGACTCTTGATCGAGGAGAGGAGACATAGGATGAGGGGGAATGGTTTTAAACTGAAAGAGGGGATATTTAGACTGGGTATTAGGAAAAGATTCTTTGCTGTGAGGGTGGTGAGACCCTGGCCCAGGTTGCTTGGAGAAGCTGTGGCTGCCCTGTCCCTGGGGTGGTTCAATGCAGGCTGGATGGGGGTTTGAGCAACCTGCTCTGGTGGGAGGTGTCCCTGCCCAGGGCAGGGGGTTGGAACCGGATGATCTTTAAGGTCCCTTCCAACCTGAACTATTCGATGAAGCCCTGCAAATCTGTTGATCGTGGATAGAGCAGGAAGTTTGGTACCACTCTGTAGTAAACCCCTTACTGGTCAGTAAAAGTGGAATAACAACTTCGGAGAGAAAAGTTGTTGTTTTTTTTGGGGAGGGTTATGGGGTTTTTTTGGGTTGTGTTTTTTTTGGTATGCCTTTATTACAGTATTGAAGTTGGTGTGGATTCGGGAAATCAGAAATTCCTATTGAACCAAAAAGTGGATTGAAATAAAATAAAGCAGCTTCATTGGCAGACTCTGTAGGATCTTCAGATGCATATAGACTAATATTGGTATTAGAGCGATTTTAAAAAATATGTGCTCCAGAAATAACTTGGGTACGGGGGCGTATAACCAGGAAATGCCAGTCCTACACTGCTGGATTGCAAATGTTGGTGATCAATCAAATTAAATCATAGAGTGAGATGACTGACTCGTCCGTAAAGAAACCTCTCAATTATAGTCTTGAAGTCAATGGTTCTGAAACCAGTCACGTACAGCAGCTGTAATTATAGAATAGGATGCTCGCATGAGGCTCCATCATCAGGAGAAAATGCCCCCTCCTCCACCTCCCGGAAATAACAGGAAAGTTAACAGAATAAAATGCAGGTAAATTAATGAATCCTTATCAGCCACTTAGGAACCATTTTAACTGATGCTCACAAGGTCAGCATCTCGCTCTCACAAACAGTATGTTTTTTAATGCCAACACAAATGAGCTGGAACCTCAGCGAGAAAAAAGTCGGTTCTGAAGCAGTGCTAGATATCTGAATTATTCATACCTCAAGACGTGTTCTGGGAATTGTTTGTTTTTTAATGCGGTTCACAGATTCATAAACTGTCTTAAAATCCACCAATTTTTTGGTATGTCAAAAGTAGTCTCAAACTTGGCTGAGAGCCTGCATTACTGGGCCTGATAAAACGCCTGGGTGAGATTATGGACATTTTGCACGGGAAACAACCTGCAGGAAGCAGAATAAAGGGAAGAGAACAAGAATAACCTTCTTTTAAGCATTTATGAGCCAGCATTATGCTTTTACAGCATAAAACCTGATAATTTATGCTTGTAATTTTATCCTGATTGTAGCTGATGGATTATGAAGTAGTTTTGGGTGAATCCTCCCATGTTTCAAAGACTCTGGACTAAAAGAGAGAAAGATTCTCACAGACGTCTCAGTATATTGGAGGGCAGAGTGTTTGAAGAAACTATAGGGCTAGATTTGGATCAGGATGAAAAAGTCTAGGTATTTAAGCAGCATTTCCACTTTGTTGCTATTGAAATAGGTTGGAACTGAAAAATACCTTAAACCGCTTTTGCTGGGGAAGGCTGTTGATGGACAGGTTCCCAGGCAAGAGCTATGCATCTGCTCATGATTGTTCTCTTGTCCCCTGGGATTCTGTGGTTGCAAACCTCTGGTGTTTGTATCTGGCAGGATTTCCTGTGGGACACTCGCCACTCTTTGGATGTGGCTTTGTTTTTATCCTGACCCTTCCATAATATGAATAAACTAGTGACCAGAAAGGAGGAGTCTCCTGATAGTACACAGACAGACCTGTTGAGAATATGGTCATCTGAAACCCATGTAGCAGACCGGACTGTCTTCAACAGGAGTCTTCTGGTGGTTCTCTGTCCACCTCTGGAGCAGGCAGACCTGAGGACTAACCTTACCCTTTTCTCAGGCCTCAAGCTTGACCCTGACCTAACTCAGATTTTATCATAGCACTGGGGCTCAGCGATGCTGGGGAGAAAGGGTGACATCCAGGAACACATCTATCCCAACTAAACTCCTGGAAACTGCAAAATGCCAAGCACTATGATGCTCCTCTTCCAACTGCTGTGTTGTCCCTAAAACAGACCTGAACTTCCCATCTTTCTGGAAATACATCTATACAGAGAAAGACAGAATAATTACTCCAAAGCTAATAATTTCAGCCTCTTCCCTAGGACGTGTAAAATGCTGCTGTCATTCTGCATCTGCAGTCTCTGGCTTTCACAACATCCCCCAGCAAACCCAAACCCCAGCCTTCCCATGAAACCTGGGCTGGTACAAAAATACCTGGCTCCCTGGCAGGAGGGGATGGGAGAGGGGTTGCTGAAGCCACAGCCATCAGTGGGAATGTGCCCTATGGGGCAGTTAATCCAGTTAATCCAGACTGGGAGTCCTCACTCCTGTCCTGACAACATTAAATTTGTTGTTTCATAAAATATAGTCATATTTAAAGTCCCCATCCTATTTTTTTTTTTCTTTTTTGGTATTTTTTTTAATTTACCTATGTCCTGGTTTTGACCAATCAGACAGATGATGACCCCTCCTTCCCCTGACCCCTCCTTCCTTCTACCTCCTTCTCCTTTTATACTTAAAAAGTATAAAAGAGAGGGGGAAAAAATATATATANACTACTTTAATGAAAATATAAATAACAGCAATATAATAAATAATAAAAAAGGAAATTAAAAAGTATAAAAGAAAGGGGGAAAAAAAATATATACAGTCTATACAAAACCGTATCAGGCTCCCAGGATGACGATCACATCACCAGCAGCATCAGTGAATGTCCCAGGCTGGACTCGGTGACTGACAGGAGCCAGATTCCGGAGATGGAGTCAGGAGTGCTCGGATCAGGATCAGAGGCAGACAAACAGACAGGGTCCTCCTCAGACGTCGGCCATTGAAGGAAGAGAGTTGACCCTTTGATCACTCCCACGTAAGGAATAGCTGTTATGAAGTACATCAGCCTGAAACTGAAGGTGGTTTGGGCAGTGTCAATGCAGGGTGGTGCCAGTGTAGATGAGGTTTGGGCAGGGGCTGTGCCAGTGCGGTCTGGATCAGTCCACGGCAAATAGTAGGGCTATGTTTCCACCCCTGAGCATGATGTGTGTGGGATGGAATACTCTAGTTGGTCACTTTTGGGTCACCTGTCCTGGCCATTCCTCCCTACAAGTGTGACCCCTCTGTGCTTTTCCGCTTCCCACCCTCCAACGTGGCAAATAACAAAATTACCTGACCTTGGTTGTTATAGCAATAAGTATAAGCAAAGGCCTCTCTGCACCATCCCTTGGTCTTATCACTGTGAGACAGAACAGTTTCTGAACAATGTGCTGTTAATTCCAGACTTTAGTTAGTTAGAAGAGGCCCAGCTAAAAAAGTAAAACTAATGAACAGAAAATTGGTTTGTTTTACCTGAAACCAGGACAACCCTCTTAATTTTTATTTTAAATTAACATGCAGGTGTTTTGGGGCATTCCTTTTTTTTTTTTTTTGCTGTCTAGTGCAATGGCACCTCTAGATGCTGCTCTGGTGCATATAAAGAATAGGAAATAGAAATAGGAAAGATGTAATAACTGTTTGCGTACCTCGGGAAGGACAGGACTGGTAAAACAATGGATGATAAAGGTAAAATATAACATAACATATTTGATTTCCCAAGTCCAATAAAGATAGAGGAAAGATGTATATTCCTTTTTGATTTGTGCTGCTAGAGGGGCTCTATTGAGCTTGTTCCAAATGCTTTAAATTGAAATTCTCGGTAAATACGGGGATGAAATGCACACAGAAGATAACACCTATGAAAAAACGGAGATCTTTTTAATCAAAACAATGTGCTGTTGTCAGTTCTTCAGCCCCTGCAGCAGGAACGCAGCCGGAGCTGCTCCCTCCTGGCAGCACTAGAGGGCACCCGGCAATTGCATTTCACTCCTTTGCCGCCCGTTTCGGAGACATCACACCTTTCTCTTCCCTAAAAGACAACACCAGCATTAAATACAAAGGTTTCTCAGGCATCACGACAGAATTTATTGCTGATAAATAATTCTCAGTAGAAATGTAAAATAAATGTTGTGTATAAACGGCGCTGTAATACAGAGCTTTGGGGAGCGAAGGAAGTTTTAATTCTGAGTAACAGGTATTCATTTATGTCTGATGAGAGACAGGATGCTCTAGAGTCATCCTTCCATGATAATTCCTTCCAAATGTGCTTCTAACTGAGCTGGGTGGGAAGCAACTCTGAGCAGGATATTGCTGGAGCAGAAAAGTGCTGGCAGAAAAGCGTTTCGCTGCCTGCATTTTCCATTAGGAATGTTGGAGGAAAGACAAGGGGAGAGAAGAAGCGAGTGAGAAGAGGACATGGCTTGGTGCTATGTGCACGGGAGAACTGATCCCAAACAAGAGCTCATGAACCAGTCCTTCACCTTCAAACACAAACCAGTTATAATATTAAAACACTTGCAGGCACCAGCAGTGTGCCATACTCCTTTTCCCCTGAACCCAAGAGAGGTGGGACCAAAGTTGTCTGGATAAAGGCTTGATTTTCATTGTATGGCTGAAGTTGTGTAACTAGCAGTAATGCCTTCTGATAAGTAAGGAGTTCTGGACACCCCGAGCTCTGGCAGCATCTCTTGGGAAAACAGGGAAGATCTGGAAGGGACCGTTACTGAAGCACCTGTAGGACAGTGTAGCATCATGCTGCTGAAGCAGCTGCCAAAGCAGAAATATTGTGGCAGTATTTTGCCTAGACTAATTAACAAATTGCTTGGATGAATAAATTAATCTTGTTGAGAGTGCCTTTTCAGGTGGTTTTGTTGTTGCTGTTGACTTACAGATAAGTTACCTATTGCAAATGCAAGCTGAGCCACAGCCTGGGCTTGAGTGGACACAAGTCTAATTCATTAATCCACATTTATGTTCTGTCTAAGAAATTGAGACTGAACTGTTTGGAACTTCTCTTATCTCTGTTTCCACATGTCATAAGCTTAGTGATCAGCTCTGTTATTTAAATTAGCCTCTCTATTTTCACCAGAGGCTTTCCTGGTGAGAAAACTTTCCTGGCATCCTCTGCCAACCCCCTCAGAAGTGAAGTCCTGCACAACTTGGTGTGATCTGAGTGGTCCTTCCTTCCCTCTCTGCTATGACCGGAAAACACAATGTGCTCTGCAGGCATAGGGTTGTGAAATCTTCCCAGCTACTCAAGCAGAGACCAAAAGCCTGATTCAGCAAATCTCTACATTGGCCAACTGAACTTGGCTTAGGATGCTTATGGTGGTGGCTGGTTGAGCCACAGAGCTTTGAAGGTATAAATCAAATATTTATCAGGCTGATGGGGACAGTTTCTTCTTTTGTTAAAATTTGGCTGCTGCCAAACTGGATTATAATATTATTTATTTCTTTTTCAAAGGAAGCTTATTTTAAGGGAAATACATTTTACAGATGAGAGTATTATGAAAATACAGATAATCTGAGTAATGTTCAGAAGGTACTAAAAAATGTGTGCAACCTCTGACCCCAGAAATGAGCATTACAGGTTTTCTTGCTTTGCTGTTCCTTTTACTTGCAAATCAATCACAGTAAAAAGAAGTCGTTTCTCTTTTCAAAAAAAGCTCATTTGTATTGAATTGTGTTAATGACACAGACTATTTTATTTCCTTAAATGCTGTAAACTACTAAATCTGAGACAGTAAAGGCCTGCAACATTGTTTGAGCTCTCAGGCTCCTATTACAATTCTGATGGTTCATCTTGGACCATCCCAAAACCCACAGAACTTTGGTCTTTGATCTTCTGTATAGCTGCGACATCACAGGTGGACAAATATACAAAAGCTGTTGCAAATAAAAGTTCAGGAACCAACCAAACTTGCTTGACAAGAGTGCATATACCAGCAGTTCTTCAGGTCAAAAATCACTCTGGCTACAGCCAAGAATTGCCAGTGGTATGATGAGTTTGTTCAAATGAAGTCACTTTATACCAATGGAGGATGAGTCTCGTTGTTTGGGGAGAGAGCAAAAGGTCAGGCAAGTGATGGGGAGGGGGAAAAAATTCAAAGTGCTTAGTCACTTTGTTATTTTGTGAGAAGAAAGGCATTCTTGCCTGGTTTTGTAGGTGGCATAGAGAAGCACAACAAACATGCGAACCGAAGGATGAGAACACAAAGGTAAAGAAATCAGGTGGTGAGCTGCCAAGAAAAATCCCATCCTTTTAAAAACACATTTCTATGACTGAGTTTAGCTATGATATTTAACTGAACACAGTGAGAAATAAAAGCCCAATATTTGAATTGGCCAGTGGAGCATAGCATAACAGGACTTGAATGGGGGCCTGTTGTAGTTTGTTTTAAAAGAGATTTCTTTTTGTAGCAGCGAGAAGCAGTGGAGAAACATAAATTGATGGGTGGAGGAGATTAAGTCAGACAATTGTGGGTCTTCTGAAAAAGGCTTCATCAAGAAGTTGAAGGTGGGAAAGTGAGGAAGGTGGAAAAAATTAATGTGCAGGTTTGTCCCTAAATTTGCATCCCTTGGTGTCTCTCAGTATCAGAGAGATGTATTCAGTATGCAAAGTTCATAAATGTGGATTGTTGCATTTCATCAACATCCTGTAAATCGCAAGGAGGAGATTTCTCTTGGGTGTGACATGCAGTAATACATCAGACCCTCAACTCTCTCCAGTTACATCTTGTCAAAAGCTGGTTTTCCAACCTCCTGCAGCTAATAATCAATAAAGAAGGACAAATAATTTGATTTGGGGAAATGCCTTACAGAAAAATCTTATTTAGGGATCTTGTGTCTGTCTCTTCTCTGTGGGCTGTAGCTGCTAAAAATAACAAGATAGAAAACTGATGCCATAATACACTAATGAAGTTTTCTTCAGCTTCCCAGGTACCTTGTACAGGGAGCAGTATACTCTCACGTTTGCCTTCTGTTGCCATAATTATAGGTTGAGGTCTCTTAATAGCTTTGATCGCAGCACTTGTTACATAAGGTATTATCGGGGCGCTTGATGATGCGATTTGATGAGTTCGGACCTAGCCATAGGAGCTACTGGAGATGGCCTCTGCCTGCCTGTCTCTGCCTACACAAGCGGGACACCCCAAAGGTAGATTTTCCTACTCCAAATGCTGTTGTATAAACAGAGGTAGGTTGATTTAATAAACGCTGTGGAAAACCCAGGCATCCCGCTGCTTTAAATACAACCCGAATGTGTTTAACGCCTT
Source organism: Jacana jacana (assembly GCA_013400555.1). Classification (NCBI taxonomy): domain Eukaryota; kingdom Metazoa; phylum Chordata; class Aves; order Charadriiformes; family Jacanidae; genus Jacana; species Jacana jacana. Next base: position 272,656 of record VZTM01009698.1, on the reverse strand, counting down.
CAGCAGTCAGATACGTTTGACTGTGGTACCTGTGTGTAGATTTAAGGAACCTGAGTTCAGGTTTACAGGTTTCAAGGCTTTGACAGTTTCAGATGAGTAATGGTGGATAATTTAAAGGAGTGTTTGCTATCGCTATAATCGTCTCATTATACTGTGTTTTGCATTGCCACAGCAACAAATTCCAGGGTGACTGGAGTGATAACAGCAATGAACTAGCTCAGAATAGCATCTCCTAATAAAAATCATAGAAATCAAAAAGACAATTATTTCTCTCTCCCCCCAACCCTCCCCGCATCCTGGCACCATGTGAAAATTCATAGTAATTTCCCTGCACAGAAGTCAAATCCAATCAATACATTAGAAATGCAGTTCCCAGTATCTACAGAAGCAGGTTTTGGGGTTAATTTTTTCACCTCTGAGATTCAAACAGTCTTCCTCTTTCATTGTGTTATGCATTTCAGAGCACAAAATTCTGTATTTAAATTGGAGCTGGATTATTTCATTATTCAAGTTAATTAAGATAGGTAATTAAATGCTACAGTTAATGTATTATGCATTTTAGATTTTATTTCCTTTAAAAGTGATTTTTAAGTACAGCATAAAATAATTATTTAAGAGTCCAAATTGGCTTTTCTAACTCTTTTTGTGTATTGCCTGACTCTCCACACCCCTAATAGTTCCAGATTTGACACAAGAATCAGAAAAAGTGTTTGTGGAAACCAACGTGAGTTGACAGATTTCCAAATACTTCTTTCAGTAGTGGTGTTTTAAGCTGATATTTTAGTTCCTCCCTTTTTGGTTGCCTAATACACAGTGAGCAAATTATCCCCAGTGACTTACCCATATTTACTAATCCCTCCCATAATCATCTTTTTAAATGCTACTGATTTCTCTTTGGGTTTGTTTGGGGTTTTTTGAATGTTTGGGGTTTTGTTTGTTTGGGGTGGGGGTTTGTTTGTTTTGGGGTTTTTTGTTTGGTTGGGTTGTTAATGGTGTTTTGTGTTTTGGTTTTGGTGGTTGGTTTTTTTCAATCTCAACTTTCAGAACAGAGCGATTACCTGATTTTCTTGTAGTCAACTTGTTAAGATCGTCACAGCTGCCCTCTCATGTCTAGCCTGAGTCTAAAGCCATTCTTTACTCAAAATGTAAAGGACTTCCTCTGTACAAATATGATATTTTTTACTCGATGTTAGATAACATGGAGAAGTCAGGGGAAAAAAAAGGTAGTATTGTTGTGAGCTTTCTGGGGGTTTTGTCTGCATTATCGTGTCATCACTGAAGCTGGGCAAGTAAACAACTTGGAATATTAGATGTGGTTTCCATTTTTTTCTTAATGCCAAACCATTCATACAGCTTGGCCTTGTCATGCTATGAAGGGTTGGTGAGATATTTGTCAATAATGACCTGGAGAAGCTGTCTTTCAGAGTGTAAGCCGGTGGTTAGCGTGGGGATGGTGACCGTGTGTTTCTGTTCATGTGACATTGTTGTTTTAAAACAGTGTTGGAGTGAGTTAGTGTGAAATCCCAATGGAAGAATACTGCTTAAGTGCCATCATATCCCTTTGGGAAGAGCTGGTAGCTTTGGGTTATTCTGTTTCATAGTGTCTTTTCTCTTCTGCAGGTATTTGAGCTATTTTGACCTCATCAGCAGTTTCAGGCTTAGGATGTCCCTTTGACCTTTGCTAACAACTAGTTAAAGTTTAGTGACTTCCAGCCAGACCCAAGGTCTTCATGGCTACCAGAGGCTCGAGTTGTTTTCTACAAACAATACAAAATTTGTACCATAAAATATTGCAAATTTTCCTTGTATTATGACCTGTACGTGAGACAGTGAAATCCCTTCACTGAAGAAGTTAATGCTTCAATTCATATAAGAACTTCAAAGGTCAAATTTAGGCTGGGACAGGGGAGCTACGCTGAATGAGGGAGACTCCCTGGATGTGGTGTAATAACATAAGTATCCCCTGAAATATTCTCCTAGGATTTTCCTGCTCTATCCCAAAACGGTTCCGTTTCCACACTGGCCATTATCCAGCTGCCAGTAAACTGGTCTTTGGCACATGGCCTTTATGAAGTATTTCAGGAGGAACACAGGAAACCGGGTGCTTTAGTAAAAGAAAACTTTGTCCATGTTGTAAGACAGGTTTCAATGTACTTCACCGACAGCGTATCCCGGCAAACACGCTCTCCTTTGCTGCCGACAAGGATGTTTGCTTTGCATTGTGCGGCCATCGCCCCCTCGGCTGACAGGAGCCGTTGTGACAGTGCGGTGCCTGTCCAAGTTTTAAGGCTGGAGAGCAAGGCTGATCTCTTTTTTTTTTTGCATGAATTGAGTTTCTGTTTGAATTTTGGCCCACAGCAAAGTTGGCTGCTCGGTTTACTAACACAAACCCGGAATACTAAGCAGGTAATTAATTTATGTTCTTTGCCAAGAGTCAAAAGGCAGTGTTCACCAGGCATTGAAGACCAACAACAACTTTCATGAAACCGAGCTTTTCAAAAATATATAACTACTACAGTATAAGTATGCAACAACATGGGCCAAATATTACTGTGATATTCACATTTTATTTTATTAGTGCCTTTATTTTTTTTCCTACTTGCTTACTTAAAATGCTCTTTGTGGATGCAGTAGCATTTGTTAACGGGCTACAAAGCACTGAAATGAGGTCGGGGTGTCTGGTTTACTTGTACTAGAGCAAATTCTTTCTTGCAAGTGGAAGAGAGTGAGGCAAGCAGCATTAGGAGAAGTAATCGGAGATGTCATGAATGACATCTTTTTTTGTCTTGTTTTCTTACTAGCAATAACAGGAAGATGAACCAAGTCATTCCAGGTTGCCCCCCCCAAATTCTCAATCTAAATCTTGACTATTTGGTCTTGCTTATATTTTTCTGTTGCAAATCTACTGAAGCAGAACGGAGAGGAAGAAGTCTCTGGCCAGGCAGCTGTTGGGAGAACTGCTCCCATTTATGGTGTGGCTGCTCATGTAATGAAAAAAGGTGATCTGTTGCCAGTCAGAAAGAGGGACACTTTAAAGAGATGCAGGCTCACTGACCAGTAAGTGAAGCCCTTGAGAGCAGACCAGACACACTTGAGATACGTGATGAGGGGACATCTCAGGTTTACTCAGGCCAATGTACCGAGCTGAAGAAGTTATTTGTTATTCCAAGCAAAACAGCAGTCTGGACACTTGAAGAGGTGCTAATAAAGATAAATGATGTTGTTACATGGGTAGAGTTTGTAAATGAGGGACTCTAGTCCTCTGAAATGGAAAATTAAAGACCCCAGGCTGACGGAGGACTTCTTTCCCCAAGGCACAACATTGAAAAGACCATTAGGTGGTTTCATGGAAAGCCACTTGGTTTGATTCCTCCCTGAACTGTCTGTTTCTAATAAAACACCCCAAACATCTGCTGGCTTCTCACTGAGTTGTTATACAGGCATATGGGATTTAAAAAGATAAGAGAGAATTGGAAGTCCTAGATCTGCAATGTGCCCAACTTTGTCTTTTCTCAGCCTTAGCTGAGAGAGAGGAGCTGACAAGGTAAAGCCTCTTGGAAGCGCAAATGATCCAAGAGAGTCCGTACAAGAAAGCAGATTTTACAGGAAAAAAAAGTCAAAACTAAGTGAACTTGTGCTTATTTTGTTTCTTAATTCAGATTCCAGGATGCTGGCTTTTGAGGATGTGTTTCCTCGTGCTTAACACTCAGGACTATTTTGACATTCTCCAAAGTGTATGTGAATATTTTTAGTACTGTATTTTTATCAAAAATACTTTGGTTGTAGTAGTCATCTGTAGGCCCCCTGGCACAGAACTCCAGTCAAAAAGGAAGGCAAAGGAGGTGCTAAAAGCAAAAGCAGCAAGGAAGTAGCATTCCAGCCCAATGTGTGCAGGCAGCACCTTCATTATAGCGCAGAAGAAATCAATAAACAAGCTGGGTTTGTCTTAACTTTTTAAAGCACTAAATGCTGAGAGAACTCAGCAGCTGTCAATAGAAAGTGTTTTCTATTTCACACTGGTTGTTTTCTGAACTATATGTGCACTAAAGTACTTATTAATTGGCCCTAATAAAAAGAAAATCGTTGTCTTAAAACATCACTAAATATCTGATGGAATACATAAACTGAATTATGCCCAGTATTGATCTAATCTTGTGAATATATACTCATGTCCAGCCACTTAAAATGCATATAATTGGCTGCATAAGTGCCAAGCACACTTCTGGAGGACAGATTAATGATCTGATGAAGTGATAAAGCACTTAGTGGCTTTTGCCTGATAAATCATTTCAACTCTTTCGTACATTTAATTATGGTCATTTAAACCACTGTTTATTGTCGTGCTGTTCTATAAATGGCAGGAGTCAAAACATGAACACAAGTGCATCACAGGAAATTATTGTATCCTCAGCCTTATATTCCCTGTATGAGCAGTGGTGCCAGTTAAATCAGGGAAGATTTGGCTTTTGGAGGATAGAAGTTTCAGGTTTTACACAGAACTTACAATTTCAATCGACTGTGAGGTTTTTTGGGATCCTAAACTTTCTTTATCTGTGCACAGAGTGATCTTCCTATTACAGGATTATGCAAAAAACACTTAAATGAGGAACTTTTGAATAAACGCATCCTGCACCCACTGGAGGGGCTATGAGGAAAGGTCTTCCCCCTGGAGCTACAAGCCCTGCAGCTGCATTGATGTCCCATAGCTAAAGCAGTTGCTGTCTGGCCATTTGGATATGAATTTGGAAATATTCCTCTAATATTCTTCTTCTTCTATAGACTGAGAAATCTTGCACTGGAACTGGTAGACTAATCAGTTTTAGCTCAGAAATACTAATTCATACTCAAAGCCCCAAAGCAAATAGGGTTTTTTTTTAATATTTTTTTTTCTCCCTGCTGGAAATGACTTTTATCTTCTGAGCAGCAGAGAGCTGGTGGCAGGTTCAGCTCATCCCTGGGGAGGACCTGCCTGTGCTGGGAGAGCAAATCCTCCCTCCTTCCCAATTTTTGCACTCATGTTTGGGAAAATTGCCTGCCTGTTTAATTTCACTACTTCCTTTCTGCTAATTCCCTGTCTTCTAAGAACCTGTTCAGAGGAGTGATGGAGGTTTACACTGGTGGTGTAAACCAAACAGCCGCTTTCTTCTGTAGGCTCTAAGTAGTAAATGAGATTAAATTTGGCTGGTGTCGGTGCTAGCAGCTTGGGCGGTGAGAATTGGGAGGCGTTGTCTGCACTTGCTGCAGAGCCCTACCTCTTTATAACACCCCCTCAGCACCCTTTTGGTGCTTTGCTGACCTTTCTTACCCAGCCTTCAGGCCACTGCTTGGTGAATCAGGCGTTCAATAATTCTGCCCCCTTTTTGTTTTTCTGTAGGAAAATCAGAGTAGTCGCTGAGGCAAAGTGAGACTATTCCACCCAAAATCCTGCACTGAAACCCACTGTGAAGTGATCAAATGTTACATAATTCCTCTGGCATTTTGGGGGAGTTTGCTTGTTTTTATGGGGCAAACCCAGAGGCCAGTACAGTCGGTGGGAGGCTTTCCCCTGACTTGACTCGCTGTTGGAGCAGGCCTTGGAGACTCTTGCCCATTAGTCAAGGACTTCCTGATGGATCCTGATATCTCTATACAGCTGGTGCCAGTCGCCTTCAGCCGCCTGAGCTGCCTTTTGTGTTTGTGCAGTGGACTCGGGTGAACCACTGCCGTGTCACTCTGCTGTCCCTCGCCTCTCCACACAGGAGGGAGATGGGTTTTTCCTCCACCATCCTTCCCCTGAGTGTGTTTGTCCCTTGGCAGGAGACCCGCTTATTGAACGCATCTCTGCAGGCATCCGAGGGAAAGCGAATGCTGAGCTTGTGCAGCTCATCTTCAAAGTGTCTGCCAATTATATAATGTTTAATTTTCTATTTTCATATTCTTTTCAAAGTTGATGTTTATCAATACAAATAAGCAAAATGGGCTACCAAGAGCTTTTAGAATAACTGAGTCTCCTTCCAGCTGCAGCCAGGCGTTGGCCCTGAGGTCTGGAAGGCACCGAGGAGATCACACTGGTAGGGAAGGGAAGATGCAGGGAGAGGAAGGGACTGATGATGGACCTCGATTTGGGTTTAGCTGGTGATATCTTACATAGAATCACAGAATGGTCCAGGCCAGCAGGGATCTCTAGGGTCATTTAGTCCGACCTCCCCACAGTCAGCAGGGACACACCCAACTAGACCAGGTTGCCTATGGCCTTGTCGAGCCTACCCCTTGAATATCTCCAGGGAAGGGGCCTCAACCACCTCCCTGGGCAACCTGTTCCAGTGGTCAGCCACCCTCAGAGGAAAGGACCTATTCCTAATATCCAATCTAAATCTGTCTTTGAAATTAAATCCTGCATTGCTTTGCATACCGTTCTCCTGAATGCGGTCTCATACCACTTGCACCAGAAATCTTCACTTAGCACTTTGGTCCTGGTTAACATAAAGGTTACCTCTGGTCCTTCTTAGAACCCCGCTAAAGTTAGTGTGCTGAATTGCAGGATTACTATTTACCATTGAACATTTAGTGAGGGTAAAACATCTCAGCTGTTGGGATGGTCTAAAATAAAGAAGGCCTGATAGGAATGAAGGGCTGCCTATCTCCTTTTCCCTCTCTTAGGGCCATTCTTTTCATGGCTTCACTTAAACAGACTACTATTAATTTCTGCTGTAAGCAGGGGGAGGAGCTGTAAAGAGCATGGCTTTTGCTAGAATGTCATTGCAAGCTGTTACTGTTAAGCAAGCCTGGAGGAGGAATGAGGGGAAACAACGTAGTGGTGTGTGAGGCACTGCGATGCTTTTGTTCTGTGCCAGTGCAGCTTTCAGAGCTGAAGCAGAAATTTAGCCATGCTGCAGTGACATTTGTAAATGAGAACATGGCAAGACCCTTAGTTTGGACAGAATAAAATGCTCTTTTTAAGGGTGCAGAGGGAAAAAAAAAAAAAAGTCTGGCTTAATGAAAAAGGGACTCAGTGCAGGGGAAAAAAATAAAAAGATCTAAGAAGCAAAACAAAATTTAGAAAGAGCACACGTGCCAAAAAACCGAGAGTAATCAGCACAGGAGAAAGAGTCTTGCAGAGGCGGAGTGTATAGGGCTGGGAGGGAAAGGACAGCAGAGATGGGGAGGGAGAAAGGCTTCTGGAATGGCACAGGGGCTTAGAAAGCTAAAATGAAAACAAAAGGCCAAGGGGGAACATTCAAATGGATATAAGGAAGAATGAATGGCTATAAGGCATCTCAGGAATGCAGTCTCTGAACTGAGGATCTTTTAAAATTTGTTTCTTATGAATTTTATCCTACATTCTGTTCTTGCTATTTGATAAGAGACTGTTGTGTGGAAACTACAACCCTCATTTCAGGGAGCTGATGTTTTTCCTTTGAATTCCATGGCTCTGTAGCATTGCTTACTGTTTCCTTTCATTTCACTGAGAAGGTGACAGATTGATTGGGGGTGTCTTTGACCCCCTGCTTGTGCACGGGGTCTCTGTGCTGTAACAAGTGCCAATTGTAAAACGTATAAGCAAATTACTTTTGTTCTTAAAATGCAGGTGTTGGTTTAAAGACCAAGAGGAGCAGCCACCCTGTCCCAGCACCAACAGTCCCATGTTGCTAGAGCCAGGACAAGGAGCGGAGGTGGGCTTTGTTTGCTCCTTCTCGGCTCTTGCTGCCTCTTTCCTAATGAGGCACCAGCTATTTGTGAGCACTGAACTGCTCAGGCAGAGCTTGAAATGTGCCGCAGAACTGACTCTTGTACACAGTGGTTGTCGGTAAATCATGGAAAAGACTAGAAAGGAATGCCAGCACATCCATCCTGGAGGCCAGGGTAAAACTAACCTATTAGAAATAGCCCCAAAGCTTTACTAGATTCCACATCAAGGAGAGAAACACCTGAGGCTTCATTTATCTTTGCTCTCAGAGGGGATTTTCTGTCTCTGTTCCCATCAGCGGAGCTCTGCCAGATGAGGCGTTCGCCCTGTGGGTACGGTGGAGAGGAACCGTTTAACCGTCCATGAAATGACAGAGAGAGTCACTACGAGATTTGCTGCTCCAGCCATTCATGGGCAACCCCCACTCCTTGGTCTCACTGTGCTGGTGGGCCATGGTGTGACCCACGTCACTTCTTTATCCTTCCAGGCAGGCTGTCCCGCAGTGGAGGTTGTAAATTTAGGTAGAAATGGAATCCGTGGAATTTTTTTCCTATCTTAATTTTCCTATCTTCCTGTCCTTCCTATCTAATCTTTTCCTTATCTAATCCTCTTAATGAGGATTGGAAAATATGCCTTCCAATACTAAACCTTAAAAGCAAAGGCTTTGACTGCCAGTATAATTATAGCTTGCAGTGATTAAGTTACTGCATTTTTGTCGAATTGTGCTTTGATGTTTACTTACAAGAGCCAAATGTGCCACTGCTCTGCAGTGGATGGGGTTTTGGTAACCAGTTCTTGCAGTTTCACCTCGGGGACTCACACATTCACCCTGCAATACAGTGATTTTATTAAACTGGGGGGATGAGTAAACCTCCAAACTGAAATTCATCTCGTCTAACATCAGATCCATGAAAAAATGGGACACATGGAAAAAGGTACGTGAGATTGGGCTATTAAGAATAATTAATACTAAATTTTATTGTCAATTACTTAGCAAGAGTGGGATCTAGCTTTAAAAGGCCATCTATATTTATGGTGCTACATAGTACAATAAAAAATAACAATCTGTTTTACTGAGATGAGCACAAAGCAGTAACAAATGCAAATGTTGGGCTCATTTCATCTGCTGGCAGCGCGCTCTCGCCGAGTGGTGCAGGTAGACGGTGGCTGCTACACAGGAGTTAATCAAAACTTCAGAAGGCATCTTCTAATTGTTTCTGCATGGGTACAGGCTGGGTTGTAATCCTTTTGGGAAAGGAGGCAGTAGCTTTTAGACTTGGTGTGATTTACATATAAAAGATTCATCTCTTCATGTTGATGGGCTGCGTAGCGCAGTCACTTCTCCGTAGGCTGGTGACTCTTGCAGGCTGTGTGTATGTATACATGTGTATTCTGTTAAAATGTTAAAATTTTAAATTTTCCCTGAGTATTTTCCTGTGTTGTTTCCTGCATATAGTTTAAACACTGATCCTGTACAACCTTCTCTCTTTCCATGTTCACTATTACTCCTGATACACTACACTCTCCAGCACATCCCTTTCTTACCCATTGCCTATTTTCCCCACTCTGTGAAGGCTTTTCTTTTATACAGGTATAAAAGAAAAGAGAATGAACAAAATAACTACAGAATAAGTAATGGAATGAATGAAAAAAAATTCAAAACAAACCACCATCAAGTCAAATAAGGAATCGGTGACTAATGAGTAGGATGTACCATACAGTATGTCATTCATTTAGCCCTCTCTGTAGAGGGTAGTACCAGATGGTGCCCTGAGGGACTTGGATGTTCCCATCTATGCTCTAACACTACTAAAGAGGTGAGATGAGAAAAGGAGATGAGATAGATAACACCAATCTGCCCAGCAGAAAAATGATTATGATTACATAACTAATGACCCAGGGAATTAGACAATATCAAAAATAGGAAGCGTGCCAGTTTGTGCCGTGACACCTCTGAGCAGCCAAGGCAATATGGGGACCATATAAGACGAATTTATTTGAATATATAGCAGTTAAGGAAAAAAAAATAAAGGGGGGGTTCCTTATAAAGTATTCAAAAAGTATTCTGTTCACTCAACAGCAGTTTCTCTAGATGCTGGCTGATGAAATTCCACTGACGTGTATGATTGCAATAATTCTAACCAGGATGTGCACTTAAACGTTCTCTTTTTGCAGCATTTAGCTCAGCTGGGAACTTGTTAGAATCTGATTTTCCTCCAGTTACGTTTAATAATTTTCCTGTTGAACACAGTAGTAACAGGATTGAGACCTTAGTGGTGCTGCTGAGGAAAAGCAGCTTGTGCCTTGTCTGTATGGAAACTGTCAAACTAGTTCTTACTCTGCTTTACGGCAAACAGTTGAAGGCTGAGACTCCTGTTCCTACAGGTCTCATGGCGTTAGGGAATAGCTGGAGCAGCGTGAGTCGTGGAAAGTGTCTCTGGTGTAGGACCAGACAGAGGTCAGAGACCTTAAGAAAGGATGGGCAACACAGACAACTGAAATATCCCACGTTTGAATATTATTGGGAGAGGGATATTGGATGAAATTTCAAGTTGCTCAAGAAAAGGCTTTTTCCTTCTTTTCCTTCTTTTCCTTCTTTTCCTTCTTTTCCTTCTTTTCCTTCTTTTCCTTCTTTTCCTTCTTTTCCTTCTTTTCCTTCTTTTCTTTTTCTTTTACCAATTTCCCTCCCCCAGTTGTTCTGATATTTTTTTTAGTTTATTTTATTTATGTTTGTTTGTTTTTGTAATGTCTGGGAAGGGATTGCAAGCTCTTTCTATGTCTCCAGCAACATCCTGACGCTAGTGTCTAAATATGAATCTACCAGATACTTTCATTTCTCAAACAAACTATGGTGTGCAGTGCTACAGCACAGGTAGCTTAAAGGTCTGGCTACAAAATACAGAACAGTCCAAAATGATACAAAATGCAGCTTTTTACCATCTGTTAGAAAATGTTAATGAGCTGGTGAGCTCATTCTGTATTTTAGACAGGTGTCCACATCCTCAAAAATGTGACTAGAAATGACATCTTTGTTGACAGTCTCATCAGATTAATTGGACTTCAGGACTGAGCTAATTCTCACATCAAGAGGCTTGAGAACATACTGTCGGAGCTGTGTGAAGAACCTTGAACTCCTGTTTCTTGTGCTGTCGCCAGATCATAACAGCTTTGATGGGCTGGATTAGGAAATCAATATACACACATTGACATGCTAATCCCTTCAGGGACACTCATTAAATAACATTCAGATAAAGGGCCCATAACAGTATGCATTGAATCAATGGCTGCAGAGGAGTGGTAGGTTTTGTTTGGTTTAGCTCTTTCAAACAATTTAACATAAACGCATATAAAACATTAACCATGTGCATTAAACTCCCAAAAGCATGAAAATTGGCATTAGAATGGACCTAAAGCATTCAACATATTAAAAAGGGTCGGGTTTTGGTTGTACATACACATTAATGGGAAGAAACTCCTAAGAGTGTACAGGATCTGCTGGGTCACAAGTTCAGTTCTCTGCTGTAGGAGATATCCATGCCGTGTAATACCTTCCATAAAGTGATCAAGTACCGTTTTAAAACTAATTAGAATTTTTCTCCTCTCGGGACTCCGCTCTGTAACCTTTCTCCAATAATGGGTAGAGACCCTCATCTCATTTCAGACTAAATTTATTCCTGGCTAATTTGTATTAATTTTTTTAACTCTTACAAATCCTTTTTCCCTGTTGTCACGTGGTGTACTTAGAAGCAGGGTCATCTACTCTCAGTTTTTGCTCTGTAAGGCTGAACTAGCAAAACTGGGTGAACGCGGTCTCAATAAAACATTTCCATCCTTTGCGCATCACTTTTTTTACACCCGCTCCTGCAAGAGTTTAGTCTTCCTGAACAACAATGACACCACCTTTTTGTGCTCCTCATGACATGTCACCCATCAGATCTTTCCCAATAGAAGGCAAAAATTGCAAAAATCTAACTGCAGGGTTTTAGGCTGAACACACTGATGTCTGTGGTATCAGGGAGACCAGTATTCACCTCCTGTGAGGTTCTTCAGGTCAAAGATTCCAACCTTGTTGCCAGATGGTAGATGTTTCTCCAAGGAGCCTCTGGGGAGGGGGGCTGAAATCCTGCCAGTACAAGTGTTTTGGTGGTGCCACATTTGCCTGAGGCACTCTGAGTGTGGGTAAACTCTGGTTTATATTTTATTCCTTGGACTTGATTTTCAATGTATTATAAGTTACTGATCCCATATTTAAATGACTAGAACTCCCTTAGTTTTATACCTGGAAAGATACCTCAGTTTTATACCTAGAACCCAAAATACCTAGATTTTGCAGCAGAGATTCAAATCATTGTTAATGTTAATATTTTGTAAAGGGGAAATATGTAGTATTGTATTTTCAGATGGGATATTTTAACCCCTCAAACCAAACTTCTCTTTTTCCAGCCCATTTATATGGCAATGACAGGGTGTGTGATGCTGAGTGGGTCAGTTTTACTCCATAGGTTACAGGTAATTGCTTTTTTAATTTTTTCCAGGTATATCTGGGGAGAAAGTTCTCATACAGCTCACCTGAAGTCCCCAGGGTCCCTAAATGTGCAGTATTTTGGAATTTTTGAAGGTTGTGGACTGCTCTTATGGAAGGTGTGTTTATTGTTCTTACCTAGTGAATTACTTCCTATTGGATAAGGATAGCAAGTCCCAACTAAATGAGAAAATCGGATTTAAGACATTTTGGCGAACAAGCAGAAAAGGGAAGGACAGATAAAAGATTTGGATGTCTTCATTCTCGTTCCTTAGCCAGTCCCATGCTGATGATTATTGGTTAAAATGTGCGAACAACCCGTAAGACTTCTGTGGCACACTTTTCCATGCTTTTGTGTATGTTGAGATTAAAATGTTGCAATGACTAATTACTATAACTACTATTTTAAAAAAAAATAACTAAAAATCTCACCTCTTTAGAAAAAAGGCAGAGTAGTCCAGGGCACAAAACTGCCTGATGTTAAAGCGGAGTCATAACATATATTTCTTGGTTGCACGTGCAATTTCTGTTGTTCTTCAAATCCGGCTTCCATTGTGAGAAGGACAAAACAAGATCTGCCTGATGAAGTGAAAATAAGACTGGTTAAGACTGGTTTAATTTTTTTCTTTCTCAATTGCTAACATAACCTTTTTTTTTTTTTTTTACAGCATCATGATTGCTTGGAGTTTTCACAAAAAAAAAATAAAAGGAATGCTATATTGAGTTTCTTATTATATAACCCCTTTTTTCAGATTCCCAGATTACTGTAACCAAAGACACCTTTTCACGTTAAGTTCATATATTATCCCAGCCCAAATGGTAATGTGTTTTTTGAAACTGAGGATAAAAGCCCTCAGTAGTTTCTAGATTCCGGAATAGAAATGAACCTACTTTATATATACTCAAATGGAATCGAGTACTCAAGGGACAGATGAACCAAAGAACAAAAATGTGTCCTTCCAAAAGAATTCCAGCTCCAAGAAATTCAATAACAGAATACAGAGAATGTATAAAATGGTGCTGCACATCTTTAGAAGAGTTCATGGAAAAAAGTTTGTCTTGAAGTAAAGATTATCAGAATAAAAAGGGACAGACTCTTCATAATCAAATATATATAGGTTTAACTATAATAAATATACCATACATGTTGATTTAATTTTTTTTTCTACCATACTGTGCCTTTAACAAGTAGACTTATTTTAAACCAGCTGTCTACCTTGGAAAGTTTCACCTGTCCCTTGAATGGTTTGTATTATGTTAATTTCCAGAGCTTCTCCAAGTGCTTCACATTTGTAATTCCAGCAGCACTCTTTGTGAACATGACCTGATGGCAAAAGGCTTTTCTGACCGTGAGAAACGCTCCCAAAGAAGCCAAACTTTGCTTTTTTGAAATTACATGAATTGGAGATGAAGAGATGTACAGAATGTAGGCAGAGGGATCCTGTAGCTGTTGTGTTCCACTGTATGGGGATAGGTTGTGGGTTTTGTTCCTGCCTTCAACAGTCCCTGCTTAAGTCAGGCAAATTGCTTTATTTCTCTTTAGTCCCATTTAAACTTCTGTGAGTGCAACTCACCCAGTGCTGAGAATGATGGCAATGAGAATATCTTTGCCCCATGTCTAGCAAATGGGAACTGGTGTCAGACGAGGTGTGACGACAGTAATATATAATGGGAGGGAGAAAGGAAAGAGAGAGAAGTTAGTACCAGGAGTCCAAGGAGAGTTAAAAAGAGCTAATCGGGACATTTTGGCAGCCTGCCCCTGGCCCTCACTTAATGGAACCACTCCGTACAGTGACATATGTGGCTCAATCAGTTCACGTAGGCGTTGGATGGGATCCTGTGACTGAGGGTTGCATCCAGTCCCGCAGCTTGAGCAAGGCGCTGAGAGGTTTTTCTCAAGTAGAAGAGGAACGTTCTCATCTGTCTGGGAAGCCGATTGTACCTGTTTCATGGGATTACGTTATCAGTTTTGACTTCAAATGAACATCTTACAGAGTTTTCCCGGCTGTAAATTATAGTTTTTTCCTGCATTTGATCTCTCCACTCCTTCTTGATCCTCAAAGTAGGCATCGCATGACTCCATTTAATTGATTATTTTGCTGTTATCTGTTTCATCTAGCACGATTAGCAAGTGCCTTCTTATCCCATTTTGGAAGGTTTGTTAACAGAGAGAACAGCTGGATCGGTATCCACATAATAGAGATGCTAATTGCTTTGTCTACAGCTATGTTAACTTTTAGCCCTCCTTGCCAATCTTGCGTGCCGCTCTAGCGTGAACTCTTGATAGACTCTCAAAATACGCGGCATATTTTATCTCACTTTGTTGCTGTGTGTTATACACATAAGATTGAGCCTCAGCTGAGACAATCCCAGGAGTTATGGAGTAAATCTGAACTTTCTGGGCTCTTTTCCGATAGAAATAACAGGCTTGCTCTGCTGCTGTCTCACATCCTGCGGTGCTGAGGTGCTGGAAGAATGTTGTATAGAAAAATAGGTGATCAATTTTGTACTCTGTAGTTCTGCCCACTCTGTTTATACAGGTTTCACAAAATTGTTGTTGTAGGAGCAATGTAGTTATATCATTCTTCATGGGTATGTAAATCGCCTTACTCCGGGTTTAAGAGTGCCTTATTTAAATAAATAGACAGAAACTTACACTTGTTTTCCACCTGATGTTAACTAAAATATTACAGCTTTCCGGCATTAATTATGTTTAAGTAATTTTTCAGTGTGTATTTTAAATATAGTTCAGGTAAGGTGGAGGAGAAAAATTGTTCATAAAGTTTCTAGCAAGCTGCCACATAAATAATAAAAGTTCACTGTTGTTACTGGCGAGCATTAATTTCTGAAAGAGAGAGATTATTTAATTTATTTATTATTTTATAAGGAGAGATTTGCATGTGGCGAGATAGAATATTTGGTAGGGAAAAAATAGCAGATTATTTCAGGTCCAGGTGACAAGATGACATATGGTAGAGGGAAAGTTGTGTAAATATTAATGCAGATGGAGGGAAAGGAATCAGAGGGTTGAAGGGTGAATCTGGAGGATGAGGAACAGACTCGTGGGCCAGGTCAAGAGCGTGGCAGCTTCCGTGTGTAGCGACAGAAATTTTTTTAATGTGTTGAATAGTAAGTCACTGGCGAAATCAAACAAGAGGTGATAGAACTGCAGAAGAATGTGACTAGTTTGTTAGCTCATGGTTTTGATTAATTATCTTTTTTATCTAAATGGCTCTCCTCTCACGCTAGGTGCAAACTCCTCAGTGAGGTATTTAATTCTGAAGTAAGAGTAGTATTTTGTTATGTTAAAAATGATGGATCAGCTGATTATACCACAAATCTTGTAGAAAATAACAGAAAACTCTGTTTTAACTTGAAATAATGAAGTATTATCCCAATACACTTTGGGGTGGTAGCTTTGATAGTGAAATGCCTTTACTTTGATATTGCCGTCTCGTAACAAACCTGGGGTCACTGAGTAAATATGAATACAGGGGATGCTGTCTTTGCTTTTTTAGTTAGTGTTGTGTTTGAACAACTTATCTTTGCCTTGATGCAGAACAACAGCCTAGCTTCTAAGGAGGGCAGAGAAAGCCACAGCATTATCTTCCCCCCCTGTCCCCATTGTCTCAAGCCTTAGGTTTGAATAGAAAGGTGTAAATAATTGGTCAATTAAAGGGAGGAAGCACTTAGTGACAACCACTCATAAGCAGTCTTTCAAGGTCCTATCTGGAGAACTAGAGATCTCCTGTGAAGTTTGCTATCTACCTGTTCCATCATTGTTCTCTTTACTCCTTTTGGGTTTTGTCATTTTTGTTGGGTTGGGGTTTTTTACTGCTGTAGGAAAATGGCAGATCTAATTTTATATCTACATGTGCCTGTGTATTTGTGCTGCACAGAGTTTGTGTGCCAGAGACAGCATTGAAGGCAATGATCAACTTGATAGGCTATCGCTAAGTCCATATAAAACACCCCTTGTTCTTGTAAATTATAATTGTTTCTTTTTTTTTAATCCATCCTGAATAAATTGCTCAGACACAAAGGGTCATTAAATGCTCCTCTTTTACAACTTACCATTTTAACATGTCCAAATTTCAATATTGACACTGTATTCCTTTGAGAATTGAGCTTTTATTCATTACATTCTTTCTAATCTAATAGTTATTATTATGCTGCTCATACTTTAGCTTCAGAGCTAATTATAGTCCTTGGCTGTCTCCTTCTGGAATATAGATACTGATATATATTAATAACACGTACCTTGCTCTCCAGCCAGCACTTCACAAGGATGCTGTGATTTTGTCCTCTTATACTGACTAAAATCTCCCAATTCTTTTTGCGTTATCATTTTGCCATAGTGAAAAGCATTACCTACTTGAAATCTCTGCAAAGAGAGATCACAGCCCCCTCCTTCCATCCCCCTAGTTGGAAATCCCTTAATACAGCCATGTACTGTCAGCTCACACATAATGAAAATGTCAATAGTCCTCAGATTGGAACAGTTAAGGTACTGAAACAGATGTAGCCCAATACAAAATAAATCTACTGAGCAGATGAAGAGGGAGATGGCTTCCTCACACATTCATTACCAAAAAAAAAAACCAACCCAAAGAACTAATGAAAACAACTCTCAAACCCAAATTAACCATGAAAATCCTGCTCGTGAGATCATGCTGGAACCAACACCAAGCAATCGTCTCTGGCCCAGCAGAGTCACGTTCAGTGTGATGCCGTAGCTTGGGTCCAGAAGGATCAAAGGGAATGAGATCTTAGTGCTTGCTCCCCGCTGAGCAAACGGCAAACCTTGTAATTCCCATTTCGTTTCTCAACTCACCTGACCAGAACACAGGGAAGAATTATAATTTGGTTCAACCTTCCCCTTTCTAAATCCTTTGGAGGCAGGTAGAAGTTAGAGAGAGTTCTGGTACACGTGCTAATTACAGACACAATTCCACCAGAGCAGCTATGAAATGTATAGATAAAACTGTTACTGAGTCTGTAGGTACCACTTTTCTCAGTGTGTATCCCCAGAAAACCTAAGCTGGTCTTTTCTTACTGTATTTGTGCTTTTGGATTAGCTTCTTTAGTGTCTTGCTTTAGTGTTCTTTAGTGTCTTGCTTTGTATCAAGAGACAAGGTCAACATCTCAATGGGCTTGGGAAAATGAATATCTTTTAAGCAATGTTTTGAATTCTCCTGTTTTTTTTTCATGTCAGGTCTTTGTAGATCAATGGGAGTAATACCCGATTGGTTAATGCCTACAAAATAGTCACCAAATTACCTGGAAACTACTGATTATTAATCAGCGGAAGAATATCCAGAAGGTCACACATATCCCTGGATTTCTGAACAGGGTAGTATTCACACAATTTATGCAATTTAGAATGTTCAGGGAATACAGAGAAGACCCTGACAATGGTAAAGTGTTTAGAAAATTTGTCTGCCAGTGGGAGACTGCAGGTGCAAAGTGAATATTAACAATTCACCGAATCAGTCTCTGCTTTTCCCTGTGAGAACACAAATCTGTATAATCAGCTGCTTTAAAAGTTACCATAAGATGCTCATCGGAAAAAAAAAACAACCAGCCACCACCACCACCACCACCACTAACAACAAAAGTGATATTCTTAATAGGCTGAAAATTAACCATTTCAACAACTGAATTATTTTTTTTCTCTTGACAGGAATTATTTTAAAGAAAGGTTTACTTTAGCTCAAGCAAGGATTCATTCAATAAAGCTTCCAGGGCCAGGATTAGCCCATGAGGTAAAATTGATAACTAGTGTCGGCATCGTGAGGGTTTTTAAACTACTTGTAGTCCTATAGAATTTACCAGTACTCATGAATGAACGTAGTTCGGGTCCTTCTGGAAAGACATCCTTTAAATTCAGTAGTATCTGAATGCATTTGTGGTAAGAGGCGTTGCTTGTACACGTGTTTATAGCTAATGTGTTTTTTACTTGACAGAATATAGCCATGATCAGTAAGGATCTTCTAAAACAAATGTATTTCAGTCTCATATATTTGCATGTATTTTAAATGAAAAGGGAGTGCTAATCCCATTTTTCCATTCATTCATCATTTCCCAGCTTGCCTTGTCTGCACTCATGCACAGAGATCATGATTTTCCTCAACATCTCCTCTCTGAAATGACTGAAATCTATAGATTCTTTACATTTCCCTTCTCAGTGGCTGTTTTAGTCCACATCCTATAGCGTATTTATCTTTGAAACTACTTTTAATTCAAAATCCTAATAATTCTATTTGTGGTGACCGCTCTGTTTTCCTGTGAGCTGTGTGGTGTCGATACCCCACAAGGACACTGAGGAAAGACAGTGGCGAGATCTCCATTAATGTGAGATAACCTTATTAATGAGTGAAAAAGAAATAAGTGTGTTGTTCAAAAGATAACAGTTAAAAGACAAGCAATGCTATAAGGAAGTGTAACAGCTTTGGGAAGTTTTTCTCTAGAAATTTTCATCTTTTTGAAGAGTATTTACAGGACTTCTGGCTGGCAATAGGATTAAGTGCCTATATATTCAAATATTTCAGTTCTGTGGATGGTATATGTTTCTCATGAGTGACATTCCTGTAAATTAGTCTTCAGCAGATGCTTTGTCTTGTGGCCTAAATTGCTGTAAAACCCATTAAGATATATTATGCACATAAAAGGGACAGAGTAGTTGCAGAATCATTGCTATAAGGGATTATGTGTTACTTGATTGTTATCCATTAAACAAAAAGAATTTCATCATCCCACTTGAATCTTACTTTAGATGCTTGTGTTTGAATCCGTAATGAAGATTAAAGGCTATAGTTGCAATCTGCCAATGCAATTTCTCCTGCCTTATATTACTGTTCATTAAATACTGGTTATTCCTTTGTGTTTGTGCTTCTGTAAAAAGGTAGCATGGAGGCTCTCAAGTGTTTACGCTGATATTTTAAATCACACATATCTGGGCACAGGGCAGCTGTTACAGATGGAGGTCCTTGACCCCCAGGCGTTGTCCCCGTCTCTGCCTTCATCAGTGGGACTGGGCCATCATCTCCCCAGTGTAATACACTCCAGACTAAGGAGGACAGAGATTATTTATTAAGGGATCAAAATGATGTCGTATTTACTTGGAGAGTCAAGGTTCCAGCCTGGCATACATTATATGCCTATTGCTACTTTGCAAGCACTTGATGGCCGTCTGGTGTAGACTTGGCATTATTTAGAAATCACTGGGACATAGATATTCTCTTGAGAGCTGGGTCAGATAACAACACTATAGCGCTGCTGACCCTGGGCTTGTGTGGCGCAGAAGTGTAACCCAGCAAAAATATGATCTTAGTACATGCATCCGGTCTTGTTTGGTTGGGTTTTGTTACACTATTTGTTTATTTGGCCACTTGGTATAGATTACAATAATACAAATAAGAGTAATTTTTCAAAAACATTTCCCAGCATATTTTCTGTGAATTTCAGCTTTCTTCTCTGGGAATCCACACTAATTACTCCCTGCAATTAATTTTGGGTTCGAGTCTCGATTCAGAATTTAAAAATCCAGTAAGTCTAGGAGAAAAGTATATTTAATCTACCTGCCTCCATTTACCCTCAATTGTTTTTTTTTTTGTTTGTTTGTTTTTCTTCTTTTTTCACTTGAGGATCTGCAGTTTCCTTCTTTTTTTTCTTTGACACTCTGACTGACGTCACTTTGACGCTCTGAAGAACGTCTTTGGGAGTTCACAGCATTTGTTGTTGCAGGTATTTCAAAATATCTTTTTATCACCTAAACTGTTGCCAAACATTTAATCAAACGTTTCTGAGGTGCCACCAGCTTGGCTGAGCTCCCGCAGTGGGGTGATATGGCTGAGGAGATGAAGGACGGGACCCTCTCAGGCTGTTTATGCTCCGAGGCAGGTCACTTCTTTCAGTAAAAAAGAACTTATGAAACCTGGCAGGCTCAGATTTAACTTGTTCTGCAGAATCCTGGTTTCTCATTTATTTCTGTGAGGGCAGAGAGACGTGTTTCTTTCTCTGAAGGATG
The DNA here is from genome assembly GCA_013400555.1 of Jacana jacana. NCBI lineage: Eukaryota > Metazoa > Chordata > Aves > Charadriiformes > Jacanidae > Jacana > Jacana jacana. Next base: position 252,439 of record VZTM01009698.1, on the reverse strand, counting down.
GTTGAGCTCTTCTAACATCCACGTTGGTGTCTCTGGTTCCCACTGTTGGGACTGGGGTGCTTGGGTTCCTAGATAAAATGCAAGTGAGAAGGATTCAGCCTGACTAAAAGCCACAGGGCCAGCTATTTTATCATGTCACTCCAGCATGAATGGTTGCTTTTTCCCCCCTTTTTTCCTCATAAAATAATGTTTTGGTTAAACTGAAATGCAGATATCATGTTTAACATCCCGGCACTGTACACTGTTATGTGGTTGTGTTGAGGGAGGATTAAATCTTTGCTTTTCCCTGTAGCTCACCTTCCCATGACAGAATTCTCCTTCTCTCTATGATTTTTTTTTAGCAGAAAAATGGTCACTACACACTCATTGGGGTACCTGTAGAGCCAGGACCACAGGTCAGTGCCATTGTCACACATGTGTCACAAGTGAGGTAATCAACAGCCTGTGAGCCCCAGATGGGATGGCCTTGTGTCACCAAATGGTAAGCAGGAGCTATGAAGAGAATGCAGATTGAATCACTTTCCTGTCCTGTCAGGTAGAAAGCAGACAATACCTCAGGGCTTTATTGTTATTCTGTTTTTCTAAAAACAATACAGGAGGAAAGGCAGCCTGTGTCTGCTGTAACCCACCTCCTTCAAGTTCAGCCTCAGATCTCTCTTTCTCTGGTGAGACGATGAGAGTGTGGGGATTGGTTTTAATATTCCTTTATAATTCCAACGTGGGTTTTTTTTCAAATAGAAAGTTGTTCCTTACGCTGAACGATGCTGAAATGCATGCAGGGCTCAGGAGAGAACAAGCTCATGTCTGGTTTAAGCTTGGAAACGGGAAAAATTTTGAGAAATGATGACTGCGTTGATTTCCTGATTCTTTTTGTCATGTAAGTCCCTTAGAAGATTAGATGTCGGAGTGATTTCATGCTGTGTAATATCATGTCCTTGGCAGGGTTTCTTTGGTAATAGAATTCAGATTTTACAAAGTACAGTGGCTGCTGAATCAGACTGCATGAAAAGCTGGGTTTTAGGTCTTGTAATTGTGACACTTCAATGAGAAGCTTAAAAACTCCTGTTAAAGGTAGTGCTGCTGCTTAGAAATGTCTCTCAAACTCCAAAGGTGTAGGAGATAACTGCCAGTGGAGGAAAAATACCTTAGAAATAAAATCTGGTTACTTAGTATTTAAACCAACTGCATCCATAAGCAGTAAGGTGAGATCTTTCACTCACACGTGAATAATCAGGAGGGAAAACTGGTGACTGCTCTTTCTTTCATTTTGACTACCTGTTAAAAATCAACTTTACTGGGACAAATGTAGCCACCTTTGATTTATCTTTTGGGAACTCCTTACAAAAGTCAATTTTAAGTCAGGGTTTGGGTACTTCATGATAAATTCAATTTTGGGGCAAAATACATTTTCACATCAATTGACTCTTCAAAAAGCTTGGGAACTCTACTTAACATGCAGACAGATTGCATGTTTTTCTAGGGTTTTTCTCCCCATTGAAGTTATTAACACCTTTACTGAAAGAGCAGTGAGATCATTGCAAATTTTATTATTTTTGGTTACACTGATTAAAAATGAATGCAATCTGTTATGAAAACTACTGCCAAAACCTCCCAAATCTTAGGGGTTTTCCACTGAAAAGTATTTTGTGGTGCTCAAGAACGAGGAGCTGGGGCTATTTGTGCATGTGCTGAGGGTAGAGTGATTAGAGAGGTCCTGCATGTGGCTCCAGTTAGAAACAGAGAAATAAAATTTGACCAAGAAAACATTCACTTTTGCCATTTTTGGGGAGATGGAGTTTATTCTCCTTCTATTAAAGGGGGAAAAAAAAATGTCCCAGGCTGTATGTCACGAGGTTTAAGCATTACAGAGATTAAGCAGCTGTGGGACATACCTGGACAAGACAAGTAGATCCATGGTGTTGCTGAGCCACTTTGAGTCTGGTAAGTCAGTCTGGCAGAAACACTACCTGATGTTCTTTTTATTTACATACTTGAAGCTTCTAGACCGTGTCCATTTCAGTTGTTTAAATTTGGATTCGGGTTTGGGTGTTTGTTCTTGGGCTAAATATCTGTTATGGATCCCCAAGGACTCAGCCTTCTGTTTTGCGCATACATAAGCTCACTCCTCATTAGCTAACGATGTAGACTGAATTAGCATTGCTAGGTGGATGCTGTTTAGCTCTGCATCACTTGGATTCATTTTGCTTCCTTGCTTTGTCCAGGCTGCTCAATGCTCCTGCTCCTGCCCAGGGCTTTGGGCTCAGCTCACAACCAGGCTCCCCCAAAGGGCATTTGCACTGGGAGCAGTACCTCTTTGCATCCTCCAGCTTTGGACTCGAACCATGAAGCAGATAGGAAGTATAAAAGATTGCAATCTCTGGGAACACAGACATTGTCATACTTTCATGTGATGTTGCTCAAGTTAAAGAATTATAGAATCTTTATGGTTGGAAGAGACCTTTTAGATCACCGAGTCCAACCATTAAACCAGTGCTGCCAAGTTACCCCTAAGCCATGTCCCTCAACACCACATCTACCTGTCTTAAAAACCTCCAGGGGTGATTTCACTACTTCCCTGGGCGGCCTGTTCCAACACTTGACAACCCTTTCCATGAAGAACTTTTTCCTAATATCCATCCTAAACCTCCCCTGGCACAACTTGAGGACATTTCCTTTTGTCCTGTGGCCTGTTTCTTGGGAGAAAAGACTGAGCCCGCCCTGTAATCCCCAGGGAATTGTAGAGAGTGAGAAGGTCTCCCCTCAGCCTCCTTTTCTCCAGGCTGCAGAAGCTCCCTCAGCTGCTCCTCACAAAACTTGTGCTCCAGACCCCCCACTATCTCCATTGCCCTTCTCTGGACACGGTCCAGAACCTCAATGTCTGTCCTGTAGTGAGAGGCCCAAAACTGAACCCAGTACTCGAGGAAGCAGTTCTATGACTCCTTCTAGTGATGCATGACTCTTCCCTGAAGGTATTTTCTTTTTAATTTCTTTTCATATCCTGCAGATGCTCATGTGGGCTTTCAAGAGAATGGTTTTTTGCTTATTCATGCATTGAGCAGTTATTGTCTCACACAGCAAACCAATGTGGCTGTGCTCATTTTTACATTCTTCAAATAAACCCACTGAAATTATTAGGACTGGTTGTTAAAGTTGAAATCATTCATGAATCTTTGCAGGACTGGCACTTAAATATTTATGTAGTGGGCTGAAACAGAGGTTTCCTAGCATATGGAATAACACCTATGGAATGATGGCACACAACATCTGCCCCAATTTGAGCAGAGAAGTTGAAGAGGTAGGCAAAAATCTGTGAGACAGAATAATTCTTCCAACTTTGTAAAAATGATGCTGACCATGGCAATAATAGTGTAGTCAAACCTTCTCACACAGGACCCTTCCTCACCAGCCTGGACCAGGGGACACGTAGAAATGGGACAAAGTCTGAGCAGTTTTCTCTTTGGGGACACTGGAGAACAAGTAACTGCAGAGCTTCGGTGGGTTTGAGTGATGAATAAAAAGTTACTAAAATACTGTTTTTCCTCTTTTCTCCAAGACTGCCCTTCCCTTTCCATAATAATTCCTGAAGGATTCTGTTGGCTTAGTAGATGAACTTCTTGTTCTTTCTTAAAGCCTTTCCAGCCCTTTGCTGGGAAGGAGGGATGAGAACTGAGGGGAGACTGAGGTTCATTTGAGGTGCCCTCAATGGGCACTTACAATTAACCACTGAATGCATCAGTTGCTTTAAATAGCCTGACTACAGTCATTCAGAAGAATAACAAAAGGCGGTGGACTGATTAACATTTGGTGGAGTTTGAATGTTGAACTTTTTTCAGATTTATGGGGGCGAGTTAGGAAGTCTTTCTCTCTCCCACACACACATCTGTTCACAAATTGGGGATGGCTATTTAGGAAGAGTGACACGAGATTTGGCCCAGACTGCTCAGCCCAGTAAGCTTTTGACTTTTTTAACTGCTTTTATTGGTAACTGAATTATCAAAGGGAAAGGAGCAGAAAGGAGCAGCAGTCTGGATTTGGGCACCCGCCGGTATCCCTTTCTGGGGTAAAATCACTTCGAAGGAACTGGCCCATATTTACAGCTGTTGAGCTGTGGGGCACAAGGTTTAATTGAGTACAGTGAAGGGAAATCTCAATTTTAAATGAGTTCATACAAGACAGAAAGATTTAATTTAGTGGGAGAATGTGGATAACAAACTTGGCCTATTCACATGCGTTGCAGTCTGTGGATTAGATGGACTTCATGTGTGACTAAATATTCATGTATGAATGGCAGTGGTCTGAAATCAGAATCCTGCCCAAAATGTGACTACATCTGAGCACACTTTGCAAATTTCAATTATGTAGGAAATGCAGCCATGCACTTGGGGTATGGACTTGTTTACAAATCAGACGAAACAAATAAATAAATAAATAGGTGTTAAAAATTGGGTTTTATGGGGGAGCTCATTTAAACAAGGACCATGCACAATTCTGGGGATTGTGCTGCTACGTTCCCTGCAATGAATATGTTCATGAACTGGGGCAATTTTTGAGCATGAGCATTTATGTCAAATGAATGGATTAAAAAAGCTTTAAGAAAGCAGAAGGTGTGGATTCAAATGCGGAAGGTAGGAATTGCTGCTGTGAAATCTATAATTCAATCTTGGTTTATCATCCTAAGCAAAAGATGGATTTCTAGTAATGGATTGTCAGTTTTAAGCTGCACTGTATCTTTTTGTAATAAGCACAAGTAGATTCTTGTCAACTCAGCATGCAACATTTTTTTTTTTCCCCACATAAATGTTTTTCCTTATTATATTCTGTATGTGAGGACATTTGCTCACATCACCCATTATGAGTGGAGAAGCACTGGATGTAAAATGATTTTGCAATTAAAATTATCCAGTTTCAGTTTGAATCTTCCTTATTTATGCAGGGCAGATGCTTATCATAATTTATTCAGTGATTTCATTTTTTGGTACCTGAAGACAGGCTTTGCAAGTCAGAGGTTAAAACCCTGCAAGCAGAAGCCAGTAATTACACCTGCCAGCATTTCCCTCTGGCCACTGGTACAATTACCCATCAAGGATAATTGACAACTAGCTAATAGGATAAGCTTTTGTTTGTTTGGGTTGGTTTTGTGTGTTTTCCCCTACTTAGCAAGGGGAAGTCTATTATATAAACTGGGAAGGATCCATCAGGAATGTGCTCATGGGAACATAAGGACAGTACCTTAAGCAGCCTGAAAGGGACAAGCATTTTTAAGGAGCTAGGATGGAGGAAGAAATAAATGTCTTTCGTCTTATCTTTGACATTAAAATTCCTCAACCTCTAGCTGCTCTAAGTGCTGCATATGACTGGAGCTGCTCCCAAAGGAGCAGGAAGCCAGATGTCCTCCACCTGAGCTGGATGGGCAACAGGTCTTCTGGGGGCCAGCTCAACAAGGCACTGCTATGGTGTTTGTTTTCTTTCAAGGTGGCAGCAGCAGTAGTTGTATTTCATACAAGAACATGGTGAGAAGTGATGAGCCCACTCCCCATAACCACTGCCTTGCTCTGAGAAGCACAGACTCACATATATCCTCGGAGCTCAGGGATGAAGAGGAATACCCATCATATTTTTTTCCTGTAGTACCGGTCCATTCACAGCTTGTTCAGAGCAAGCAGCGCTTAATGTTTGTGGTTGTCATAGTGAAGGCTGCAAGTTCTGAGGCCAGAAAAAGGGAGAAAGTCGGAGAGAGAGCTAATTCACAGCTCAGGGTGCTCACCAGGACGTGGGAAATCCGGAGAGCCAGCTCCAGAATCACCAACTGGGTTTACAGTTTACATCCCCACGCTGACTGGTAATACCCTCCCTCTGAGGTGTGCTAGAGCAGAGAGGAAATAGGAATGTGGATCTTCCACTAGAGGCCATCAAACTGTAAAATAGGTCAGTTTCATGGTGACAGTTCTGGATTCCTGTTAACTTCTGAAGATGAAACTGGACCCAGAATTACAAACGGGAAGGGTCAGCTTTCTCAATCAGAGCGTGGCATGAGTTTGGTCTTTGCTTAGTGTTTGCTGATGGCTGACTCCAAAACCACCCCTTGATTAGCCTGTGGATGTATTTTTATCTGTTTTGCCAAATGCTTGATTACCTTCATACACTTTCTCTTACTCTTACTCTTCATACACAGAGTCTACCTCCGGCGGCTGGCATGGCAGTGGACACGCCTGCATCCTTCATCTGCCCCCAGCTGCACTTCTTTGAGTGTAGTAGTGCTCTCTGGATCTCCTGCAGGACTCTCTTAAGTGGCACGTTTCTCCTGTGCCTGTTGCCTGGTGATTACAGAGTTGTTCCCTTGTAATCTTCCTTACACAGCTAGATGCCCGTATCTCAAGGTACGTTTCAATATCTGAAGGGATATTATTAACTCATAGTATTTGTATTTAAAATATGCAAGCCCATTAATCCAAATTACCTGCTGGTTTCCTGCTGAATTTAGTTTTCAGAACAAATCCCGTTACCTTTCAAAAAGCACAAAAATTGAGTTCTAAATAGCTTCTGTTATGAAAAATTAGAACTATGAATAAGGATATTTTAAAACTCTTTAAACCATCTGCACGCTGCCAGCTTACCTATTGTGCCTCTAATTTAAAAGGAATGCTAAAATGAGTGCAAACACTGAAAATTATGGCTCTTTGTGGAATACTAATCTGCAATATTTGAATGTTTCTTACGTTTTAAAATTCCCCAGACCCTCATTCATCCAAGTTCCCATTACAGCACTCGTGAGGGCATTTTGCAGTTATGAGTAAGAAATGAAAGTTAGGATGGTCTCACCAGGGCTACTCTGTGTGACTTTGAGAACCTCATGTAATTCCAGGATTCATCAGATTAAAATCAATACTTCTTCCCTTAATAATACAGGGGGCTAGATGAACCCTTATTCCATCAGGGATGTGATAGCGTGTTCTTTAGTGGTTTACTTTCTATGTCCTGATTCACATCACCAGTGAAAACGACATTTCTTCTACAAACAAATCCTAAAAAGAGAAAGACAAGCTTGATTCTTTCAGATTTGAGTCTCATCATCCAATATTTTATCATTGAAATGTAAATACTTGTCCTATCAAGGACACACAGAGCAGAAAGAAATGCATCCCTTTCTTCTGGAGAGGGCATTGGAGGGCTGAGGAGTCAAAGTGGGTACACCTTCATGTCCTTCACTGGATGACAGACAAGGTCTGGTGTTGGGAAGATGAAGATAAGTAGGGATCAGGCTGTAGCTGTGCTCAGATGGTTATAAAATGCCTGGACAGCATTGTTTGGAGATCATAGGGAGAGAAATTTCAGAAGAATATGGGACTTGTATTTGAGGCCAGATTAGACACAGTTTCTTCTGCTTTAGGTGTTTCTTAGCTACTGTCCTCTTCCCTATGGATCACAGAAAGCATGGGCTTTGTAAGAGTTTGGTATGAACAGAGCTTGTCTAAAGATTGATGCCTCCAAAATTGCCTCCTGAAATATCTTTAGTTGCATACAAACAATAATGCTTTTGGATTGTTACAATCAACTTCCCTCCCATATCCTGCATCGGGTGTGTTGGTCCTTGGACCTATAGATGGACCTTGGCTACAGATGGCTTGCTTGGCCTCATGCTAAGGTAGGGGTGATAAATTTGCATAACTGGTTTCCTGAGGAATCCAGGGTGTATCATATACATATGCAGCATATGAGAAAAGGGATTAAGCTGTCATTCTGCTGTTCACCTGTGTGTGCATTTTGAGGTGTACGCTGTCGTATGGAGGTAATATTGGTCCTGAAGACCACTAGAAATTTTCACATGTGCAGAAACCAGTTAAGAACAGAAAAGTGGTATCAAGCCGGTTTTGGCAGTTACGTTGGCCCTGCTTGGCTGAACTGGAGTATGTGGCCTGAAGAACAGCCTCCAAGTTAGAATAACAATGCTTATATCTGCTCAGCTCTCACTTTGCATGGATGTAAATGATGATGAAAATGAAAGGCAGAACAAACTGGCTATTTTGGAACTCATTCTAAACACAAAGTCCACCCAGTTGTGGATATTCCTTGTGGGATGAGGCCTGGAAAGCAGAGCTCTGAGTGCTGCATGGTTGATGGGCATGGATGTGTTGGAACTTGTAGATCGTAAATAACCATGGAAACAGAGTGCTGAGAGATTAGGACAAGCACGGAGACCCATGGAAAGAAAGTTCTGACATTTAAGTGGAGAGATGAGGAGCCGAGATAAGGACCAAGATATCGCTCTGCTACACAAAGTCTTAGGAGTTGCATGTTAACACGTGGCTGGAAACGTGACAGTATATCACTAACCAATCAGATAGTTTAAACAGCCACGTGAACAGTGTAAGAACCAATCTGCTTAAGCCACGTTGTTATGTGAAGCTATATAAGGGAATGACTGTGCACAATAAAACCAGAGTCTGATATTCAGACATTTTGCTGGCATCAAGTGGTGTCCCATCTCTCAATCGCCGCAATTCCTCATTTTACCCAGTTATGGCCATTGCAGAATAACCAAGAACTAGGACTTCTGCTGCCTGAAAAGACGTTTTATTAGACCTTATCTTCATTGTCCCCTCCAGTAGTTCAGAAGGATGTGACTATAAGCAATTAAGTTTTTGATGCACTTCACCAGACAGTTGCTAGCTTTTATTTTCTTCTCATTAAAATCACTGGTTTGGTTTACAGATGGCTAGTGGTTTTTTCAATCCAGTCTTTCCTGTTCATATCACAACAGAATCCATGCAATAAACACTGTTGGGTGAAGGGGAATATAAATTATTAAACAGTGCCCATTTTTCCTGGCCAAACATGGAGAGGACAGTTGCTTTTTGCACTGACAGAGATAAACATTTTGGAAGTGATGGTGTTAGGGTTTAGTTTTGTGAGCAATCAAGGTAATTAATGGACTTCACTTAGCTGTTGGTGTGGGTAGTCTCTGTAGTAGGATACATGAAGCCAAAAGAGACAGCTTGGCTTTGGGTTTTTAATTTCTGTTTTATTTTAGTTTCGTTTTCCTAAGGGCTTTTTTTGTTTGGTGGGGGTTTATTTTGGAGAGGGGAGTGGCTCGCTTTTGGGTTGGTTTGGTTCTCTTTTTTTGTGTGTGTTTTTTTTTTTCATTGAATCAACCTTGTGCTGTACAGCAACAGAAGCATAGATAAAATGTGTTTGAATTCTGCAGTACTTCATTGTGAGTAAATGAATAGCATGAAAGAATAGCACGGAAACCAGTGAACCTGAGGTAGACTTGAACTTTCTGGACTTCTTTTGTTGTGAATTTCTTTTCATTACCATGGTAGGCATCTTAATGTCGGCGCATGCTCCTGCAGTCATAATAACCACCCTGAATAGGCTCCGTCACAGCTCTTGAGTGGAGTCAGACCTTTGTTAACACACATAGCGAAATATTCATAGAATTTGACAAGGATAAGGAATCTTTCTTCCCAAGAGTGAGGAAACGCAGGAGGTAGGAGTGCCAGCCCTGGGAGATGGCTAGTGTTGGGGCACAGTTATTTAGGGAGTTAGCAAGCACCCTTTGCCACGCCAGATCTTCTCCAGCTGTCTTCCCAGTCTGGTCTTTTCTTTCCAGTCAGCTCAAAACAGATGAGGGACCATGGCAAACGTCTCACTTGATGATCTTTCTGTAGTTCTTTGCAGAACAAGCAAATCTAGGGGCTCGGATATCCTGGTACTTTGGAAAACAATAATGTAATAGATAGGAATAAATTTGCCCGGCCTGAAATCTTATTTCAAAAGATGGTATGGTCTGCCATTACAGTAATCATGTGGAAATTATGGTATTTTTCCTGGGGACAAAGAAAACAGCAGACAAACTAATGGAGAAATAGTTTGACCGTTTGACATATGATGCAAAATAATTTTTGTTTTCAAAAGTCCTGTTCAAGCAAATCTCAATGTATAATTTGGAGCAGCATCACATTCAGACCAACTGGTCTGCATTACACAACTGGTGTGCATTGCAAGAAGAAAACACACAAAATGGTTCCTATTTGCAAATCCTAGTAAAACCTGGGGTGGACGTGAGCTGATTTTTCAGCTTTGCCATAAAATAGGGGACCCGCAGTCACATGGTCTTGAATTTTTTGGTTGGAATGTTTTATTGCCAGAGGGGAAATAGAAAAGCTAAACAGCCTGTTCAATTAAAACCAATGGAAATTTTCCCAGTGACTTCAATGAAACCTAGCATGGGCACAAGATCTGTGGAGATGACTGGAAATGGTCCGTGGAGAATTTCAAGGCAGGCAGCTTTGAACCGGGTAGGAAATAAATGGGAAACCAGTATAAGTGTCAGCCAGTGGGGCTGCGATAAGCAAATGTGCAAACACTTCCTCTGATAGCACTGGAATTAGCTGCAATTAAGTATGATTTTTGATGAGGAACACATTGCATTTCCAGTTCATCACAGTGAGAAACATTTGTGTAAAATGACAGCTGCAGCTAACTGCTTATGAGTCTCTGCAGGCGCTTCCTGAAGTTGGTGAGCTGCTTCAGTTGCCTGTACAAAGCCAGTGGAAAATTCAAGCTTCCACCAGTGGGAAAGAAACTGGGACAAACTGGAGCAAAGTCCAGTAGACCACTGTGCTTTCTTTCAATTCATAGCATGCTTTTTGGCCTTGGTGCACACAAGGTAGCCCTTAGGTGATGCAGATGTCTCCACCCCACTAGCCCTGTCACCTACCCATGACCCATCTGTAACACTTGTTTGACTAAAACTTGGTGAAGGCTTTAGAAAACGAGAGGAACATCCCTAATGGAGGCAGTTGATTTTATCAGTCCTGCTCTTGCACGTGTCCTTCTCCATTCCCCCCCTCTAGTATTGTGGAAGTAGAAAATGGCAGGTCAGGAGAGCAGTTCTTTAGCTACAGACATGGGCTGCCAAAATTTTTGCCAAAAATGAGTTAGATGAGTACAATAAGAAACTGAAAAGTAAGGAAGCATCAAAACTTCTGTGAGAAACAGTAAGAAGGAAGGCACAGGGGGCTGCAGAAACGTGGGAGCATCAAAAGCCATCGTTTGTCTTAGATGGATGCTGTATTTAGGGCAATCCCTGACATCACTGATACCTGTTTTACTGTAATTTTCAGAATTATGCTCTGGTTCACTTAATGGAAACATCAAGGGTTCAGCTGAAGCAGGTAGGTAGACAGATGCTGGAGCATTTCTATGCACTGTAAAGGCGGTGCTATACACTGGAACTGAAAGAACAAGATTTTCATATTTCTTCTCTCTGTGGCTTTGTTTCCTCTCTTTCATCTCTCTTATCTCTTATTTTTGGTGTAGGTGGGATGGTGTTTTGCCTCACGGATTTAAAAACTGCTCTGTCTGCATGTTTCTGCTTATGCAGTGTTTAACTTAGGGGATAGTGTGGATCCCTTAAGGAATTCCCTAAAAGGCAACCTTAATTAATGTTACCAGCTGTATGGAAATGTGCCTGCCCCTGGCAATGTAGGGGAATGATGCTGAATGGTGACATCGTTGTCCTGCTCCTCTTGAGCATAATAACTCTTGATCTTTCCCATTTCAGCACATGGAGGTGCTGAGCCTGTCTCATTACGTAGCTACATTGCAATACATTTACTTGCCCACATAAATTATATCTTAACCAATCATTTTTCCAGTAATTGCGTTTTAGGAAAAGGTGAAGAGGGACACACGCTTCATAACAGCTCTAGACCAGAAGCAGGGTGATCATCAAAGGAGTCCTGGTTTTTAGAAAGCTTTACAGAAGGCAACTGAGCCATGGCATTTGCAGTTAGAATTGCACAGAAATGAAAGCAGCTGCAATATGTCGTGTGAATAAACCCAGGACTAGCTGTACCCTGCTGCTGGCAGGAGGGCTTATCAGCATAGGTGAGTGATAGCAGGGGAAGCTGGCCCAGCTGCTGTAACTGATTTCTGCCCTCGAGGTACTTGTCAGAAAATATTGTCAGCTGGTTGCACTTTGCGGTGACAGGATTTGTCTTCATTCCCCCAAATAACGTGCCTGTGCGTGGGCATGTGTGTGTACGTCCTTTAAAACACAATGGAGAAAAAATGTATTTTGTCCCACAAATGATTGTTTGGTTTATTGTTGTGTTGTCAGGTTTGTTTTTTTTTTTAAGAGGAGGACAGCCTCTAGATGTTGGGTATTTTGGAGCTGAGCTGTGACCACATAGCAGTCAAATTTAGGTTTGAATGAATCTGTGGGCACCAGACGATGTCTTGATGCCATGTGGAACCACCAGCTATTCACTCTGTCTCTGCTGCTGAGACAAGTCTCTTCACACAGGGTGGTGCTTTTATTCACAGGTGGCTTTTTGTTGGGAATATTTGCTGGTTTCTACCTCGTTTCTCTTCCTCTGGTCTGTGACAGCTGACTCACCGATCCTGATTCTTCTTCTTTGCCTTTCCTACCCATAGCAGTGCCTTTCCCTTTGCTTCTGTTGTGTTATGAAGGGGAGCTCTGCTGCCACTGTTGATTTAACAGGGATTGATGCAGATTCATTCCCCTTACTACTGGGCTGCATGGTTTAGTGTTTTTATTTTAGCATTAGTGCTTCTGCGGCCCAAACTGTTCTAGAGGTGGGGAATTATTGCAGTCATAGTCTGGCAAGCTTTATTTCTGTGTACCACAAAAGTCCCAAGGAAGTTGCAGATTGGGTATAAGTGCATGTGTACGTGTATAAATCTACGTGCTTGTACTGGCAAGACCCTTCATGTGGATGCATTTGTTCTTTCATGAATTTGGGCAGCTAAAGCTACCTAACCTGCAGGTTTTTTGCTGGGATGAACCATGTCTCTGCTAGGAAGGTGTTTTAGGATGGCTTTCTAGCTTGGACAGCCCTTTCCTGGAAATGATGGGTTAATACAATCACCTGAATTTCATGAATTCACACACACGATTTAATCCATGATTTATGGTCTGATCCATCTGCAAAAAATCTGCTGCAGCTACAGACAGTGAGGAAACCTTTGTTGGCGAGTTCAGGAATTGCTCAGTGCTTCCCCCTTGTAACCCACCGGTGTGAAAACCACTGGGGAAAGCTGGAGAGTAACGTGGTCACTGCACGGTGACTCTCAGTGGTGGCTCTCAGCTCACCTCAGGAAGGAAGAAAATGGAACCCCCGTGCTCTGCACGGCTCGTCTGCAGAGCTCTAGTGTTTTCATGGGTTATTGCAAAGCTCTTAGAACGTGAGAGGGTCATGGAGGGTCCTCAGTGGAGGTGTTTGGGAGCATTATAACAAAATGCCTTTCAGGGCTATGTAATTAGGAGGTTGATCCCACTGCTTTGATTCAGTGAGATTACTCAAGGGTGTAAGAGCTGCAAGCTTTAACTTTCTTGTTTTTCAGTGACAATACAATTGTATGTGTCTTTNCTCTCACCAGCTTTGTTGCCCTCCTCTGTACTCGCTCCAGCACCTCGATATCTCTCTTGTGCTGAGGTGCCCAGAACTGGACACAATACTCAAGGTGTGGTCTCACCAGTGCTGAGTACAGGGGGACAATCACCTCCCTAATCCATGGAGTGCCGTTCAAAAAAAACCCAACATTTTTCCTGGACTGAAATATCTTAGCAATAATAATAATAATAAAAAAATCCCAAACCAGAAAAGTAATAAATGGTGACATCCTCAAGTGGAATAAAAAAAAACCCACACATTTTTTGACAACTCTTTTCACTTAAGCCATGCAAGGTAGCTCTTTCTTGAGAGACACTCAGCGCGAACCCCTTGCCAGGAAACTGATTTTTCTCAGGAAATGTTGATTGCCTTTTGAAAACAGCCTTTTCAAAGTGCCTGAGATGAGGTCACCCATTAAAATTGGCAAGCTGGCACTGTAATTTCAATGCACGCCAGGCATGCCGTACTTTGAGCTCAGGGATATATCATTCACTCTTCTGCAGTATTTTTATATATATTTTTTTTTATCAGTGGCAGGGGTGACCCCCAGGCAGACAACGAGGGTCACCCCTGACTCAGAATAACGGAGAGGTACATGGGCTGTACTCCTGGGATGGTCCTGTACACTATATTTCTAAGGCAGGATAAATTATATGTCTAGCTAATACGGTGGTGTCTTCCCATCAGTGGGGAAAAGGTTCAATGGCCACTTTCTCAAGAAGATAATTATTAAATATTTATGCCATGCCTTTTGCACTGGCAATATTGTATAGGAAATCATGTTCAAAGCCAGTGTTCCTCGTAATGAAGTTCGGAGACAAGGATTTCGGTGGCTTGTGGGCAATATTACCAGCCTTTCTTGGAGGGAGAGCCCGCTGCACATCTTTCTTACAGCAGTGGTTCCATGGTTGCTGCTCAGTGTCACTTTCCATGAAATGCCTTGGTTTTGTTCAAGGTTCCTGAGAAGTTTACGGCAGAAAACCCCCAAACCATAGTATCTAACCATCTGGGGATGAGAACAGGTTGAGAGTTTGCTGTGTAAAATCACAGCACTACACAAAGTTAGATTTTACCAGTGCAATATTTTTTAAATTGATTAGCATGAGAGTAATATGAAAATACTTTTAAAGGGGGAAGACCAGCTGGTTCCCAAAGCCACAGCATTTGGCAGAAAAAAAAAATATCAGTAGCTTCAGGCTACCTATATTTTTTTCCTGACAATTTATATGCTGCTCAGCCCAAAGTGTGGGATATAGTCAGTTCATAGATCCATGAACAGAATAAAAAGTTGGCTTCAAACTATATCCCAGGGCTTCACAGAAGGATGTTTGCTCTGGTCTGGTGCAGTGTTTTTCTTTTATTAGCAGATTTGAGCTGTAAAATTCTTGGTTCTAAGAAGTGTTACTTAAATTCCATTTTCACTCTTATTTATTGCTATTTCTAACACTGTTATTTGACGCATAATATTATTCCCATGTTAGACGGTCAGAAATCCTAAATACCACTGTCTGAGCATGAAAATGTTAACATTCACATTGCTTATTTCTGGCACTGAATATGTATGTTTAAAACAAAACTCCGATACTTGTGATAATCATTACTCTTAGCTCTAAAATCTCCAACTGTTTAAAAGACGGAGTTCATTACGTTAATTACAACTTCTTGATGGCAAATCGTCTCGTTGGCAAAGTCAATCTCTATAGGAAACCTAAACAGCTGAAATGTAATCAGACGCTGCTGCAGAAAGTGGTTTAAAAGGCATAGTGATTGAAATTAACTCATTTTTAAACTCAGGGCAAAGGGAGCCTGTGCCAGTCCTGGATTCTCTGCGTCTTTCCTTTTGTCCAAAAATTGATTTTTGTCTATTGTTTTTAAGTCAGCCAGTACAATAGGTAATTCATCATCACCGTGAGATATAAACTCAAGCAGTCTCCAAAAATAATTGAATTTTGTAGAAATTCTCTAAGGGGGTGAAAAATCCATAACAGCCATTAAATTCTGTTCTTTGTAGAAGGAATCTGAAATATTACAATTATGATAAAACAGGAAGAAAAAACCCTCTTTAATTTTAGTTGTTGAATCTAGCAGGAATAATTTGGTGTTTTGTTATGCTGTTCTGTTTCAATGGAATTTGTATGAAAAAAAATTGTGATAAGACATATCAAAAGGTGTCACTTAGAATGGGAGGGGGGAAGCTGTTTAAGAATTCCGGTCGCACAAATGCAAGAGATTTTAGTCTTGAGCTGGAGCCACGCTTGTGTCTGCACCTGAATTGGAGAACGGCTTGTTGCTACATAAATTAGGAAGGGATTTGTACCTGACCTATTATTGCATTTCTGTGGGATGTATAATTTTTAGAGCATCTCCTGATCTCTTCTAAACTGTGTCTGCCCAACTGTGTCCTTCACAACGTGTGAAGGACTAATATTCACCTTGGAAATCCCATCTGCTCTTGACAGCATCACGCTAGAGGCATGGTGCAAAGATCGTGAGTAAGATTTAGGTTTGAGCTCTTATTAAGTAGATATTTCAAGGGTAAAGTTTTATGGAAGATACTTTCCAAAACACAAGAGGGAATTAGGACTGCATTCCAGGGGCTCTGTTCCCTTTCTGGTAGCCGTAGCATTGGACTTGTTCATCATCTTCAGAGATGGATCAATATGTAAGTGTAAGACTTCAGGTCTAGCAGTTCAAACATTTGCTATCCAGGAGAGATACCACAAGATCTTGTGGTTCAGGCCTACAAAGAGCTTGCAAAGATGAGATAATGGAGCTGTTTTGTTCTAAATGGACTTAAACTGGCATAGGTTAAATGTGAAAGTAAATAAATACTGCAAAGTAAATAGATGCTGTGATAATTTATTACAAGCTAGGGTTTTTTATATATGCATAACAGTGTGCTGTAAAGCAATAGATCATATCAGATGAAGCCATAACATGACAAGATGGATCATTTAATATATTAAACGATGTTATTCTGTGTACTGCTTTTATCCAAAGTATATTAAAAAAGGGTATCAGACTATATTTTTTCCTCTCACCCTCCTATGCTTAGATCTGGCTTGGTAAATCTACTGCATCATTAGCTTCTGCCTGCATCCAGGTGTTAGAATGGTTTACAGTTCTGAAACCGTTTCACTGTAAATTGTCGTTTTATTGGTGTTTGTTAGGGAGATAATCATTTGGGAACAAAGGAAAGAGGTAGCCATGCTGTTTAATAGGATGTGTACAGAGATCTAGCAGGAAAATAGTGTCCTGCTGCACAAAGACATAATTTTGTGTTGGTTATCGAGAGGCTTCCCTTGGCTGCTGTGCGGGTTTTCTCTCCGTCTGCGTGTGGGGCAGGGTGGTGGCATGCAGTGGCAGCACTGCAGTAGGGTCTCTGCCTCTTTCTGCCACCCTCTGACCCGGCTCCGTGACTTGTTTCTCAGTGTAAACACATTTTTAAAAGTGGCAAAGACAGAGGGGCAATATTCTGTATACTCAGTTCCTTGGGATAACCTGGCACAGCCCCATCCGTGACCTCGCTGCTCAGGGTGCTGGGTGTGGGCCGTCACCCACTCATGAGAATAGATGGCATTATTTGAACATTCCTGATGATGCCACTTATTGCAGCTCTCTGGAGACTGGCGTGATCTGCGGTGCAGAGTATTCTCTTTCTGCATGGTTCCATGTGGAAATAATAGTATAACCACAAAATAATAAAGGGCAACTTTAAGTCTTTGTAACACATGAAGGTATTTATCCATATTTTTGTTTTTCCTGGGCTGAAATAGAGCAAGCAGGTTGCTCCAGATCCTTTGAAAGCACAGGAAATGGAGTCCTTCATTCTCTTCCTCTGCACAGCTCAGGCCAGGAACAGAGACAATTAAGTGTCTACATTAGACTCCAAGGGCACCTGAGGTTTTGGGAGGTTTTGGGAGGTTTTGGGAGATTTTGGATTGTTTTTGTTTTGTTTTGTTTTGTTTTTTTAACAAAAATGAAATAGAAAACAGTCTGGGAGCAGACATAGAGAGGGAACATTCCTACCCTGCTTGAGGGGATTTCTAAATGCCGGCAGAGCCCCTGAGGGATCAGGAAGGGTTTTGCTGGGTCGGTGAGCGCTGTTGCTCACTTGCAGCCGAATCGATGCGTCCCTGATGCTGCCTGACAAGCACATGTGTGCGCTGCGAGTCAGGGATTCCCACTGTGACCTATATCTTTTGGTTGCCTGTACATGTGGAGAGGAGACAGAGCCTTCTCGCTGAGCTGGTTGATGACACTTGCTGGGTGAGGAGGAGGCCAAGAGGAGAGGAAGAGAAGACCAAGTGAATGCCTGGGGGTGTCTCAGGCTGCAGCTGCAGCCCAGGAAATCATTGAGAAGAATTAAGAAGTTAAGAGGTTTGAGAATTGTATTAAAATTCCAAGACAAAATTTTCTGAAAGGTCTGAAGTAAGCAAATAACTCCCTTGGGAGTCATGAGTGTAACAGTAGCTCCTTTTATCTACATGGTGTACAGTCTTCTCCCACCATCGTGGTGACTTTGCCCTCTGCTACCCTTCAGTACCCCTGCAGCTGTGCACATTTTTAACTTAACACTGTTGACGGTGCTATGTCTTTTACTGTCTAACAATTGCAAGGGAGCTGAGATATAATTACCTCAAAGAGGGCAGTAAAGGAGAAAAATGCTAAATAATCTTTTTCTTGGGCCTGACTCAACGTTCATTAGAAAGCAGAATGTCAGTATCCCCAGATCAGCCCATTCTTCCTTTTCCCTTCTCCTCATTCCTGTCATTCCTGGTTCTTAGAGAAATAATTGGTGGGTTTTGTAAAGATTTGTGTTAATTCCTTGCAGGGTTCAGTTCTCTAACCTTCCCTCTTCTTCCACGCTCCTCCAGGGCTGGACCCCAAGGAAAGCACTTAGTGAAGCAGGAGTTGCTGCTCTCTCCGTACTTCATCTAAGCCCGGAAAGATGTTTGCAAAGAGGCTGTCAGTGCCCTGAGAGAACTGGCAATAAGGAGACCCACTCAGGACAGAAAACAGAGAGGTAGATTTTTGGAAATGAGGGATGGAAAGAATTTCTTAATGGGTAACATTTGATTTGGGGCAATTTGTCACATCTGAGTTGGCAAGAGTTTTCTGCGCAACCAGTCTCTGATTCTGGGAATGGTTTTAACTGATAGGCTGATTTCAGACCAGGTCATGATAGCTCCTGCTTGTCTCTGTAATTGCCTTTGATAATATTAACTGGGACATAATGCTACTAGTCTGTGCACGGACATTACTTGTACCTGAGGTCAGGGCTTCTGAGCTGGGTATTGCTGTCACCAGCATAAAGACGATGCCCCAGTGGTTGGTTGCAGGTTCCCTAACTCTAAACCATAGAGTTTCTAGTGTGAAAACAAAACTGCAGAATTTGAGTTCGGGTTTGGGTTTTTTTTCCACATTCTGCTGGCAACTGCAAGTGTTAGCTGTCAGAATACCCCACAGTATTTAATTTAATTTAAACTCAGACTTAATTATATGGTAGCTCAGACAATATTTCACTGAGTTCAGTATTAGCTTCCCAGCCATTCCCTAATAATGACTCTCGGTGCTGTTTTGGAGGGACTGTCACAAAGGGAGGTTCACTGCGCTGCCCTCCTTTCTGCCTCCAGTAGGAGAAGCAGAAGAGTGAGTACTAATAATACCATTGACTTTATGAAGTGGAAACATCTTTATTCACAAAGGGCACTGTGACCATAAATTTTAGGCAGTGTTGATGGGGGAGATGAGCTGAGTTAGTAACCTGAGGGTAGAAAGCACTGCCTACTTCTAGCTATCCAATACCCAACTGAGCTTTGTTTTAAGACAATTAATCTCTTTTCTTTATTAAAGCTCTTATATTTTGACTTTTTCCAAGTTTTTTGATGACCACCTTGCCTTTTATTTTCCTGCTTCTTCTGTCTTACAGCATTTTCTATATCTGAGATGCATTATGAGGGGCAGGATTGTCTTCCAGTGAAGAATTATCTACTAGCCAATGTTGAAAGAAGGATATAGGATTTCATGGACCAGTGAACTAATGTGATGTGAAATCCTATTTTCCTATCTTCCAAGTGTCTACAGAATTCCAAGTTAATGTACTTTATATTATATGGTTGCCACCTGTTTATATTATCAGTAGTTTGAATATTTAAGCGTTACACACTCCATTTCCTACCAATTTGTCCGTATTTCAAGAATGACTTCACCTAGTGTTTTCATACTTATTTTTTTTTCTCCTTATTCTCTCCAAAGTGAATATTGTGGCCTAGCATGATTATATTTAAATTTTCATTAAAAAATTATATACTTCACAGCACAGATTTAATTGATCACACTCTTACCTGGTGTAAATCAACAGAGCAGCATTAATTCTGACAAGATTTTTCACCAGCTGAGGATCCGCATTGATGTATTTTTAGGTTATTCCCAAAGCCCAGAAGAACACATCTTCAGAAACTATCTTTGAAGCTGGTTCACTTTTAGCAGTTCAAAATGACATTTCACTACCGTATGCACATTTGAGAAACGTCATAAATCTCACATAAACAGCCTATAGTTTCAGTGCATATATTTAAATATATGATGATCCAAGGGCCTATTGGGTGCTGGCGCACAGACGTGTGGGTGGGTGTAAACACATCGGCTCGTAAGGGGTCGTCGGATCATTTCTGCATCTGGACTAATAAATGGCAACTGCAGTTAATGGAGAACAATGAATCTTGGAACAAAGGGGAAAAATAGCGCATCTGCTAAAAGGAAAGATGTGTTGAATACTGATTAAGAATGAGATCTGGGAGTTGTTGTAGAAAATCTCTAAAGCATTCAGCTTAATGTGCAACTGCAGGGAAAAGGGCAGGCAGAATGCTGGCTTGTATTGCTGCAGGAAGGCAATATAAATCAAAGCAGCTGGCTTTGTTACTATCAGGCATTGTTTGGGCATCACCTTAAAGAACTGAACTTTATTTGCTGTTGGTCACTACAGCTTCAGAAGAGTGTATTTTTGACTGGAGGCGATGTTCTGTATAGCAAACTAAATTACCATCTTCTGCATTTTAAGATAATACAGAGGAAGAAATAGAAAAAAAATCAACTCACTAAGAAGTAAATAATATACTCTGATTCATGCAATTGTTTGTCGCCAACAGAGAACAGCCCACAACTTGATCTGAGTTTCAATTTCAGAAAAAAAGGATGCAGAAATGTTACCTAAAACACGGTGAATTCAGATTGAGAAATAAATGTTGTTGAAAATCTCATTTCATGACAGCTCTAAAATGATGTGTGTTATCACTACAAAGACAGCAAACGATAGAGAAAATTGTAAAGTGGATGAAAAGCACAGAGACAATGAGCTCAGTGCTCTTATCTGCCTATGAGCATTTGAATTCTGTTATGTTTTAATTTTACAAGATTCTCAGAAAGACTGAAGGAGGCGTTATGTTACGCTTTAAAAAGAATTAAAAAAAAAAAAGAACACAAAACCTACAGCAAAACCTGTTGTAGCTTTTATGGGCTGTTTTCCATCAGTGTTGCCATCGTGGTTCCTTGCATACAAGAGTTGACAATTCAGCCATAAATAATCGCTGTTAGTTGGAAATCTGGTATGCAAAATTCTAGCTAGAACAGGGCCATACAGTCTGTAAAAAGTTACAAAAAGGAGGTATTTTAACCAGTACAAAAATTCTGCCACTTCTAGTACATTCAGTGGGAATATCTAAACCTAACAAAACATATTTGATTCGCAAAAAGATCTAGAATATTTGTCTACTTTTCCTCTTGATACACTAGGAACTTGAAGTCCCTTCCATGGGAGTGTTAAAAACAACTCTGCTTTCTCCAAAACCTTCTCCAGACTCAGTGGGGAAGAGACAAAGGCACCCTTCATGGTTGTGGTGTGTTTGCAGTGGATCAGTGAGAAGAACAGCAGCCCTGGATTGCTCCCTGCTCCCAGGTTAACTTTTCCCATGGGCCGTTTCTAACTGGCCCCAAACACTGTCAGAACAACTTAATATCACCACAAATTCCCAACATCCTCATGCAGAGGGGTCAGGGCTTTTTGGACTGTTATGCTTCTGGACATAAATCCATCCTTAACCAGAAGGGACAGGGGAAAAAAACCCAAAAAAACCTTATTGCATAGTGGAATAGTTTTGTTCTTGCTAATAGCAGCATTCATGTCCTTTTTTTCTGCAGCTTTTGGAGCTGGCTGAGCAGACACCTGGCTTGAGCGTGCAGCTGGTGACGTGGGTTGTCCCACATTCACGTGTCTTAGCCACGTGCAGTGGCTGGGCTTCTTGGTCTTGGCTTTTCTTCTCTGAAGATCTCACACGGTCCAGTGGATAGCAGGCTGTGTCTGCGGTAATTTGGTCTCAGTTCCCAGCTCTCTCTCTGTTTCGCTGTTTCACTGCTAGTAGTTCTCCCGCCTGCGTAGTAACCAGGCGAACTTAGAGCAAATTGTTTTGCTTCCCTGTATCCCAGAGTAAACATTTGTAAAATGTGGATAACATTTACTTACGTTGCTGGTGCCTCCAGTGAGGAACACTGTGCAAAAGCTAGGATTTGCTGATATGAGATAAGAACCAGCTCTTACAATAAAAGTGGCACAAATTTCTGATTGCAAACCTTATATGTGTACTTGTTATGGAAGTTTTTCTATAGCTCAGGAGTGGACAGTATAAAATATCAGCTGGTTCAAAAGGGAACACAAAATCCATCATTCCTGTCCTCAGGGCCATGAGCAGAAGTTCATTCACTTACCAAATTTCTGATCTGAAAGGAATTCAGAAGTAATATTTTCAGGCTGTGATTTCCTCTCGCTTGATCTGACAGGCAAATAGTTAAGAAAACGCCTTCTTATCTTTTCCATTAGCTGTGCTCAGCTCAGGATGGGTGATGTTTGATGTTCACCTTCTCTGATATGCCTGTGAGAACTTGATACAAACTGATAGTCAGCCTCTAATCTTGGGAAAGATCTCCAGTCCCTTGAGCCTGGGACAGTGCGGCAGATCCTCAGGTAGTCCAAGGACTCCAGTGTACTCTTCCAGACTTGTCCCTTTGCTTGTTTGTTGGCCTTCTTATCGAGTCTCTTACTTAATCATTAATTTGTCAAAACTACTTTTTTAAGCTTGTATTTCTGCATCCCTGTTGGGCTTCCAGATGCTGCTGCTTATCAAGGCTGTCCTCTTAGCACCATGACTTGCTATGTGCCGCACTAAACCCTGCTCCTCCACACATTTATACATCTATGTACATTATAAGATACAGACACAGGAACAGATTGAACGCAAATATAAATGGCAATATGTGTCCTTCTTCAGAAGGATCCAGAGCAGTGACTTCAGTAAAGCATGGGAGGTGGTTTCCGTAGTGATTTTAGCACTTAAAAACGTAAATGTATGGTTTTTTCTGTCAGACCAATGTAGTTTCCCAAGGATGCAACCCAACTTGTCAGCAGGCAATGTCACTGGAGCTGGTGGGTGTGACAGCAGGTAGCAAAGGAAAAGTCTCTATTGTGTATTTACTGAAGGGGCACCCCCTGATGGGAATTTCTCAGCCCGTGCTGTCCCTCAGTGTAAGGGGATATGATGCTACTAATGCCACTCTGAAGCAGATCTACTGTGCAGAGGCAAAAAAAAAGAACTTTTCATGGCCATGTGGCCTCAATGACAGTTTCCCTAGGCCATATCTGTACAAAATATCAATATGCACTCAGCCTTCTCAACAGGATGCTTCTCCTCGTTTTTCTGTTTACCCACCCTGTGTCTCAATTTCTAGATCAGATGTGTTATTTTGCAGTTACGTTCCACTTGAAGTCATACAAAAAGAATAAATTAGAGAGAAGTGTGGTGTGAGCTGAGCAGTTTTCACTTTAACAGTATTTTAATAATCAAGAAAGTCACCCGTGTATAGTAATGATAAATTGCTTTGCTACAGGGTAATATAAACGTTAAGAAATATAATAAATATTTCTGCTCGGCCAAGGAAACTGAAATACTAGAAACTGTTTAAATATGTGCATTAGAATGAATGAAGATGAAATACTGGTGAATATTTTTAAAATAGCATGTGTTTTTATAAATTAAATCTCAACCTGTCTTTAAGGAAACAGGAATTTGGGGCACTGATGTGTTTGTGATCCCGCTGAAATCAACGAGATTTTGGTGTCACATAGCTACAAAACTCAGATTTACCTGTTTTCATATTGCTGTTAAGTAAGGTGGGATTAAACCAGTCAAGGTTATTTAAAAGAAAATTATCCATCTTAGATTTTCAAGTAGAGACTGTGGCAGACTGTTGTTCAGTAAATAAAACCACCTTTTTTTTTTTATTTTGCATAGGAAAGCTACTTTTCTGAGAGTTACAGAAGTGATCTGTACCAAAGGCAGCGTATATCACTGATACTGAGACAGAATGAGATTTTTATAACAGCCCTGCAAAGTTAGTTTCTCATTTCCCACCAATAGCCAAAGGATGGAGGAACCATGATATTTCACGGGACCACGAGCCAGGGATAGCTTGTCTGCAGGAAAATATAGGTTTTAAAAAGAGTAGAAGGGAATAACTTTATTGTGCCCTTTTATCCCATCTGTGATTAGTGGAAGGTTAATGGAGACCAGAGGGAGACCTTTGCAACCCTTTAAAACTGGGGTTTGAAGCTTGCTTCGAGCTTTGTTTTCAGTGTTCCTGATGACAGTCTTTCACTCATTCTGTAAAATACTCTTTCAAACTCTATTTAATTTTCTTTCCAAAGTTGTTCTATTTCTCTCCCCCTAAGAAATGTCTCACTTGAGACAGAGCATCCAGCTGCACTAACCTATTTTTCATCTGTCTTTTTTTCCCCATGGATATTGTCAGTCAGTTCAAGCTGAGCAATCCCTTATGTCAGATATGTTTTTTCCAGGGTTTCCCAATATTTTAGAGACATACAGTTTTAAATATGACTTTAGCATAAACATCTGGGTGTGTCTGTTTTCCCTGTGTATGTTTCCAGCACGTTTTTCTCTTTACTGACTTGTAGTGATTTTTCCTGTGCATCTTATTTTATTTTGCTTTCTTGTGATGTGTGGCTGATGGGGGTAAAAGTTAGACTGCCTTCCATTTTCTGCTTCTATTTTAATTTCTTCATTACCTTTTTTCCCCCCTTCTTTCTATTTGCTTTCCATCTACGTCTCAACAGGAGCGGCAAGGCATCGTCGAGGGTAGATGTCATCAGTATTTACACTTCCTCTGTGAGGGACAAATGTCATGGAAACAGGTGCAGAATAATCTTCTGACAACACCATAATCCCTATTGTGGCAGATCATTGCAAGGTCAAATTATAACAAAGAACACATATCATTTCCAAGTCTAGCCCTGGAGAAGAGCGGCATAATTCAGCCTGTTGTTACTGCAAGAAGAGCTGGAAACTCGAAGTTGACCTTTTGATCTTCTGGCTGTAAGTTGAAAATAAAATCTTGCTGATTGTCTCCTCCAATTTCGTCTTTTATTTCTTTCTGGATTCTCTGATGTATGGGTGTAACCTCTGGAGGTGCAATTCATGCCAGGAAGAAGCAGCATTCTGTCTTTGCATCAAATAAAGGGAGGACGTTGTGCTGCAGGAGGGTTTTGGTTCGCTACCCCATCTCATCCCGACTTTTCAACTCCGCTGAATAATTTCATTTGTTTCTGATTTGTTCAAACAGTGTGGACAAAAGTTATGTTTGGAGGCACTGCAGCTTCCTAATTCCTGTGTGGCTGCTGTGTGGTTTTATAGCAGACACTTCAGGATGCGGGCGCTCGGATCCCAGTGGATAAAAACAAAAGAAGGTTTATACGCTGAGGTGAGCACCCTGAATAAATGGGAGCACAGACATGAGCACGGGCTGTCTGCGCTCACTCTCATCTCCTAACTGCCTTGGGTACACAGTACTCAATATCTTTTGTAACTCAAATTGACTTAAGTGTATGAAGGAGCATATTCAGGAGTCTAATATAAAAATAAAGATGATTAAATGGAACACTGCAACCCACTCACTCCTTCATTTTGTAATGGTACACATAGACGTGAAGCCTGATTGTCAGGGATGCTCAAGAGGTACTTAGAGCAGCTGTAAAATTGCCTGTGCTTGTCATTGGTGTTGTTAGGAAGAAACCAGCTCCCAGTTCATCTCCGGGCAGCCTAAATGTGGCTGTAGAATGAGACAACAGCCTAGACAATTGATTCAGGGGCTAAATTGTGGTGCCTGCTGCTATTCCTGCCCTTTCCAACACTGAGCTTGCCCAGCTCTCTCCTGCTGTGTGCCTTGTGAGTGGTGGTGTGTAAACCCAATGGCCATCCATAGGGGAATTTTAGTTTAAGACAGATTTCTGAGCCTACAGCAGGATAAAGAGGATTTACCAAGAACAGAAAATTTTGCATTGTGTTCGGAAAAGCAATTTATTTTATGAAGTTTTCACCTGGCGTAAAACACAGGGATGCCTCTACTTTTTTCTAAGACAAGCTATCGAATTAGTTGCTTAGAACATCCTGTGGAAGGAAGGCAGGTTGTCACACTGGTCTCCCTAGAAAGTGCTTGTTAGGAGTTTTACAACTGTTTTTTCTCCTTGAAGCAGCCATTTTGTTAATAATGCTGACGTAAATATTTCTAATATTCTTGCTTGGCACAGCATAGGCATTTCCTGATAGGACAGTAACAGGTTCCTACAAGTTTGCAATGACCACCACCAGTGTTGGGAACACCTCGTGTCCCTTCTCCTCTATTTGCAGAGGAGGATCGTGCAGGCAGTGGGGAGTAATTAGGATTGATCTCTGCTGTCGCGGTCGCACACATGGATTCTCCTATAATTGAGAGAGATTCCACTGATAGAATTGAGCTGATTAGCCTGAACAAAGTAATGTTGCATCCACATGCATCCTGCCTTCGTGTAATTATAATTGTTGGTCTTCCAAGAACAACTGAGAGCAGAACGCTGTGAATGAAAGGACTCTATAGATGTGTAGTTAGGAGATAGTTCCTTCTCAAAAGGACTTTCAGTCTAAATGGAAAACTAAAAGGTAAGAATAGAAAGAGGGAAAGAAGGAGGTGAAGTGTTTTGCTGAGATTATAAAGCAGGACAGTGATCACACTGGTTAAACAGAAATATCCAAGGTCTCTGATCCTGTAGTTCATCCACTGTAGTGCATCCAATGCCTTTTCAAGCCACTGTAGTACAATCACCTTTTAATTGTATTGATTTTTTTTAAATGTACTCTGTGCCTTTAAAAGCAAAAATAGATCTACTGGCTCATAAAGGGGGACTGGAAGGATGAAAAACACTGCTGCAGGT
Source organism: Jacana jacana (assembly GCA_013400555.1). NCBI lineage: Eukaryota > Metazoa > Chordata > Aves > Charadriiformes > Jacanidae > Jacana > Jacana jacana. The sequence continues at coordinate 225,706 of VZTM01009698.1, read as the reverse complement.
GCATCCATCCCTGCATAATGTCACCTCTGTTTTAAAATTAGTGAATTGTCAGTGGATACATAATGGATGCCTTCTCACATAAGCACCAAACAAAGTTATTTATTTGCAACCTACTGCTTAGGAAGATGCCAGCCCAGCTCTTTTTTTCCCCTGAACAGTGCTGTCCCTCATCAGTCCTGGACAGGTGAGATCCCATTGCAAACCTCCTTAAAAGAAAGATTTAATTATTTTTTTCTGTTGTTCTTCATGATTTATGGAGGTATTTGAAAGGTTTACTGAAAAAGGAGCTCTGCCATCCTACATTTACATAAGCTCCTTATGTCAGACAATACCTTTGTTTGTTCCTGAATACACCATGTATTTTTCCTCCATGTTTAAATGTGGATTCACATTTAGGGATGATAAGGGGTTTGAAATTAAGCGGTTCCTGAGTTAACTGCAGCACCTTCTTTCAATTAGGCATTCAGACATTATGATAATCCCTATTTTGAAGATTATTCCACTATGTAAATGAAAGATTATAAGCAAGAATGCCCAAGAACAGCACCTCTCTCCTACCCAATTAACTATTTATGCTCTGAATATTTGCATGTAACACCTTTCAACCTACTGGGATATAGTCCTGCCTTTACCTCCCAAATGTTCCACAATGATAAAATCACTGCCCAGAAAAAAAAAAAACACAGTTGTTTTTTTGGTAGAAATGTTTCTGTCCTCATCAGCATCTGGGACATGAAATTCAGTATGATGAACTGTTAGAGCAAGCTATATAATGAGCAGCTGAAGGGATGGTATATGCTTCCCTGAGGATGCTTTTATTTTATCAGTACTTTCTGGAAAACACTCACACGGTATGTACTCTAAATAGAAAAAGGGGTTTACATGTCACACTTTGTCTATCTCTTTGGGTTTAAATCAGATTAATAAAGGCAGAATTATATATTTTTTAGAAAATTCTACTTAGTACTCTTGGCCTTGTAGAGCTCAGTGGAAGGAAATAATTCCTTGTATTATCTTGTCTTTCTCCTCTGCCAGTTTTTTTTCTTTTTTCCTGCTTTTGTTTGTGCAGCTGGAATCTAGAGGCTGTTGTTCCATCTACTGACTGGTGCACAGGAGGCTGTAGGTGTTGGATAGTGACGTACTGCCTTAAAGTAGAAAAAAAGCAGCCAATCCTAAGATTCTGCTGTCTTCCAGTGTCCACTGACCTGCCAAGTGGTTGCATGTCCCCTGGCATCTGCTGCACATTGACCTTGGGACATTTCTTCTATGTCCTACAGACTCAAAAAAGTCTCACTTTGTGCAATCAGTGAAACAAGCAGCGCTCTGAAATTATAAACCACAGAGTGTTAATAAAAGACCTCCTCATCTTGCACAGAGCTTGACTTTCCCAGCCTTTGCTACTTTTCCTCAATACCTGTTTAATGTCAGTGTCATTTGTTTCCATTCATTCCAATACTCAAAAAACCCTACAGCAGCTGAAACACCGATTTCTCCAATTAGTGCAATCTTGCTCCTTTGTGATAGTCTTTTCTCCAAGCTGCTGCCTGCTCCGAGAAGTCCTCTGTCGTGAGAGCTGATCCTTCAGTTTAGTGCAGACTAACGTTCATGAGCCAATACTGATGGGAAAATACGACATGATTTCCTTTTCAGATAGATGCAATAAGGCAGGGACAGACTGTAGGATAATAGACTTGGCCTCTTCTGTACTGCAATTCAAGGTCTGATGTGCTATTAGGTAATGAAAAGCTGTCTATGCATCACAAGATTTCGTTCTGTCATTTGTACCACAGTATCATAATGCTTTTATTGTGAATGTAGTAGTTTTGTTAATGCTCTTAGCTGATCACGCCAAATCTTTGTATCTTCTCAGGAATGAGAACACTGATGGAGGAAAAAGCTCTTGTATCCTGTAGGTAAGGACAGAAGAAGTTGGCAGCATCTAATTTTTGTGAAGGAAATGGCTTATGTATGAGGGGATCTTTCGTGCTGAAAAGATCCCTCTGTCACTCATATGTACACTAAAGGTCTGATGCATGTGGGTTGATTTTTTGGGGAAGCCCCCCCCAATGACAGTAGCCCAGACTGCAAGCCTGTCTCTCCAGTTTGTGAGACTCCTTACATGAGACCTATAAGTAGGGGAGGTTTTAGTTTTATCTACATCAGGCAGTGCAGAGAAGTACAAAGCTTGCCTTGAAGAAACCAGCTTCAGATGAAAAGAGTTTGTTAGCTAAAAATCTGGGATCGTTTCATGGGCCTGAACATACAGCTACGGTACCTCCAAAAGCAAATTATATGCCTGTGCATCCTATCAGTATCATTCATTTGACTGGACAGCCTTGGTATAGTGAAGCATTTCCTGTCCTTGCTCTAACTCCTCTCACAGTGCATGAGATTTGCTGATTTGACTTTGGAGATTATCACAGACACGAGTAAATAAATACCAGCAGCTAATGTCAGTCTACCAGTAGACCATACTGGTGGTGTCCACTGCTATGGAGAAGATTGTGATGCTATGGCACCAGGAGAGGGCACCAGAAACCCTGACGCTATTCAATTATGCCCCAGGATTGGAAATACCGGGGGAGGGGGAAGTTTCCTACAATGCAACTTTTTCTCTTCTGGGTTTATTCCCTTGCTCCCAGGTTCAGAGATACCTCATGGTCTAAGTTGGAAATACTGGACATTTTACCTATGAGAGCTTGCAGCACCCTAAGTGAGTAAATTTTTCTACAGGCAATATTGAATGGACTAATATTCATAAACAGAATGACATTCAGAGCTGGCATTAGTCGGTACACTGATTAGCAGCTTTAGCAAAGAGCCGAAGATATAATTGGGAGAGCGAACTGCAGACAATCTCCCTTTTTTACTACAAAGGTGTGAGGTTCATTAGTGAAACAGTGTTGGAGAATTTGTCTGTCCTTTTTCATCCTGTGGAGACTGTGTGAATTGGCTTGTGATGGTTTTGTTCTGGGCTTAAATATTACTGTCTGATTTACAGACTTTGAATAGTCTTAGGCAGATTGTGCAGCTGAATAAATAGAGAGTGAGCTGCGAGGGAACCCAGTGGTCTAGGGGGAGAAGCAGAAAGGAGCTTTCTTTCTTTGATGGCCTGCAGAGAAGGTGGGACATAGAGCCCACGGAGGGACTAGTCATCTCTTTTGACCTTTTTGCAATCAGACACATTTCCCTGGCACGTTCACATGAGTGCACGCGTCTAACAGCTGCCTCTTGCAAGTTCATTCTTGAAGGAAGTAATTGAGTCTCTTGGAGAAAACTGTCTTGGCTCACAGACCAGCTGAGAGCATCAGATTGACTATGCAAAGGACTCTAGGTCCAAAAAACCAGTCTGGTTTGCCAAGCAAGGAATTAGAGGCAGTGGCTTGGATGATGCATGTTATCCCAGATGAAATAACACACTTGGAATGATTATCTCCAGCCTTAGAGCGTCAAGAGTTGCTGAATTATCTCAGGTGTCAAACCTCCTTGTATCTCCAGATCACCACTGTTATCCTGGCACAGTTTTATATCTTCAGGTCTTTGCTCCTGCAATTTCAGGTTGGATACTGCTTTGAAATTAATTGGAGAAACATAAGGAATCTCTTAATGAAATTCGCACCATACAATTGTCTCTGGGTATAATTAGGTATCTCCTTAGGCAAAACCTTTGGCATTCAGCACAGTGGTGCTGTACAAGCCTACAGATGGTTACAGAAATTCACACCAGCAACGTTTCTTACGGACATTGCCATCCTTGAAATGCTTCCATGTTAGGCTTTGACTATCTGTGGCTTATTTAATATATATGTAAAATAACATCCACATCTTTATTAGCTTTGAAACTACACACAGTGATCCCCTGTCTACCTGCCCTCAGTGCACATCCAGGATTCAGCACCTCAGCAGCCCTTCGACAGGCTGTTTCCATAACAACAGAAGAGAAAAATACCTGAGAAGTACTCTGTAGCTGCCTGCAAGGCTGGCATGGTGTGGCCTCCAGAGGTCCATCAGGCCTCCTGAACCCCACAGTTTACCTCAGCCTTGGGAGAGACCCCAGAAACTTTCTTTTTTCCCCAGGCTGGAATGTCCTCTGAAAAGAAAAAACAGCTTCCCCCAGCTCTCATGGAGGAACCTTAAATTCTGTCACCATCTGAACTGAAATGAGAAACTCAGCTCTGTGGTGCTGATCCACACCACCACATGAGAGGCTAATGTCTTTCTGCTCTATCAGTCAGTTAATTTTTATCCATTATCCTTTTGCTGTGCATCCTCTTTCACCCCATCTCCCAAGGGCACTAACAGGCTTAATTGCCCTGAGCAGACTCACCAGAGTCTCTATTCTCTAGGGAACAAGAGAGGTGTCTGGGACACGACACCAGTGGATTTGTGCCCTGCTCCATCTCCCATGAACTTGTCTCACTGACCAGTGAGCCCTAGACCTGTGCTGTGGGCATTCTCAGCATGGACCTCAGAGTCACCCTTGGGGCGAGCCTTGTCCAGTCTTGTCCTTGACCTCATCTCCTGCTGCTCCAGACTTCTGGATGCCCCAGGCTTGACCCACCATCTCACTCTGGTGCCGTCCTGGGGCCTGTCCCTATCCCAAGCCCCGCTTGGGTGCAGGTGGGACAACATGATGTTGACCTAGGCGGTGTCCCCATCAGCACTCACTCATCACCCACTCCTGCCACTGTTTTGCCCTTTTTCTCTCCACATTCCTCTGCATTTTTAACCTCTTCATTTTTTTTCCAGTTCAAAAAAACCTTTCTCTCCTGTGCCTTGAGTTCCCCTACATTAGAGAAAATAGCCCAAAACAGTCATCACAACGCTAGAGTATAAAAGGGTGAAAAAAACTTCCTTTTTTTTTTTTTTTTTAATGCAGAGAGAACATTAGTCTGTGAAGCATACAGCCTGATTGCCAAAATTCCCCATTACGTTCTCATTGTTTGTGCCATTCTCTGTCTGATTTTTGCCTTTTTGAATGTTATCTCAGGAGTGCTCACACAGCCCAACGTAACACTGAACTCACAGTCATTACTGCAATAGAAAAAAAATGATAAATTATTCTGTGAGCACAACAAATCTTGTGCCAATTGTATAGCAAGAGCTGTTTCTCAAGCAGCTTTAATTTAAGGCTGCATTATGTTTCTCTCCTGATTCAGAAGTGACTTGTTCACTTAATGATGAGGGGGTCTCATCCTGACCACATTTGCTCCTTTCCCACAGACGTATCGCTCCATTGCTCTTGGGCTTTACTGCTGATTTATACCAGCAGTCAAAATGTAAAATGTGCTCTTCTCTTACTCTGTTGTCTTTTTTGTGTGTCTTTTTTTATTAATTCCAGCTTGTCTTTGCCTATTGGGGGATCTGTAACTCCAGCAGGCACAAGTGAGAGCATTTGTACTCCACAGGTGAAAGGCAGCTGACAATTAAAGCCCCATTATTCATTGTCATTCCTACAGGAGATAGAGGCAACATCAGTAGAGCAATTCATCTTATCCACTCTTTAGGTCACAGTCCAAGCCACTAACCTCATCAGCGTAAACACCCATAAGCCTTCCTTATCCTCTTCATCACACTTTAAGCCATATTTTATTTTCTCTTGTCTTTTTGGTGGTTTGCACCATGAACTTGCAGCCTGAATTTCTCCACTGCCTTGCAGAACTTCTCACACCGACCTTCCAGCTGAGACATACTTGGGTCAACCTACGGAAGTAGTGGAAATCTATGGCCTCTCGCTTTTCCACCTAAGGACCCAATCTTCTTTGGTGGATCCAAGTAGCATCTTCTGGGAAACACGTAAGCAAAGTTTCCCTTGTTGCGAGAGATAACATGCCTAGGGAAACGATTAGCTGTTTATCTTGAAGAATAAATACTTGCTATAAATCAGGAAAATATATTATTTCATTTATAACATTGCCAGTATTAGATTAATGCCCTTTGTAACCAGTTAATACACATCACAACTTACTTTAAAGAGATGGCACTTCATGTTTAAGACTATTCCATTTTTTAACCACATGAGTCAATTAATAGCTTAGTAACCATACCAGGTGCCCACGGGGATTGTCTGGTGTACTTGACTTTACTACAGAGATATTTAAAATCAGCCTTGGCTGAGTGGTCTGTGGCCAGATCCAGATCAGCTGTAGTTTAAAAGAGGCTGTGTCAGCACAGGGCTCGTCACAGCATTCAGAACTCTCTCTGGAGATCTGTAGCTTTAAATAGGCTGCAGCTTGCTCAGAAATTTAAGCTCAAATAGCATCTTTTGATGAGAAAATGTGAATTTCACACAGTAATACAAATATTTCTCACTGTTGGTTGTTGGGTATTTTTTCCATCAAAGCACAAAGCTGTATGAACCTGTGACAGCTTTCACACCTTCAGCCATTGCTTTGAAGAATTTGGTGATTTATTTTATTTGAAGATGTGATTTTTAATTTTAGTATCTCTCAGCTCCTCTTGACAAATACAACCTGCTAACCCATTTTACACCTCAACATTGAACATTGGAGAGTGCTCCACTCTTTATGGTAAGTCAATACTGTCTCCTTTTTAAATGTATAACCCAATCTAAAATGTGACTAGCTTTTTAGAGATTTTAAACCAACACTATTAATATTTAAATTAGCAGTCTAATATGATTCAACAGCACATCATTCTCTTGTGCACCTCCTGGGCTGTATGCAGTAAGTACAATCAATGCATCGCTGCTGGACACACAAGGACAGCCATCACAGGCTGTTCTAAATTGCCAGATAAGGAGTTTGCAGCAATGCGTCCCATTTATCTGCTTAGTGGGTGAATTTACATCTCCAGCCCAGGCACTATAAGAAGGTGACACACAAGACTCCCAAATCTTGCCAACTCATTCGTCTTCGAGTTCCTCTTTTGAGAGCGCGGGCTCGGAGATCTGCCAGAGTGCATTGGTAACGGGATAAATTAAATTCCACAGCGTCCTTTCACCCATCTGGAAACAGCAATTCTGGCTGTTTCCCATTGACCTCACAAGATTAATTGGCAGTTGATAGCCTTTATATTCTAATTTTCCACCCAAGGGCCCTGATATATTTCGATCGCTGTGCCTGAAGAAATGCATCTTCATGGAGAGTTAAAAATTTTATGAGTGCAAAACTCAGATTACAGGAGGCTGCACCTATTTTGAAGTTGTCTTTTTTTCTTTCTCTCTGGGCTTGGATAGTTAGGTTGTCCTATAAGAATTTCCTTTGGTTTTAATGGCTAGTGGTAGGGTTTTTTTTGGCGGCTTTACTTTTGCTGCAGTTGTGTTTTAAATGTCCCTCTGTTTTCAGTCAGTCCAATTTCTTGGCAATAAGGGTGGAAAATCATCCATTGTCAACAAATACATAAATTGATACCTACTGACTATTGTAAAAAGAAACTTCCTTTCCTTCTACAAATTAGTGGATAAATTAACCAGTTAATCCAGCCTACACAGGCTGGAATGAGGTGTAGTCGTATAGAAGGAAGTAAAATTTGAAATAGTTCTGTGGGTTTTCTATGGTTTGAAAGAAAATGGCAACCTCTTCTCCCTCCTTCCAGCTCCATTAAGAAAGCTTGTAAACCCTCTTAACGTATTTCAGCACATTATGGATGGCATAGGGGAATTACCCCCATTCTAGCTACAGCAAGAGAAATAGAAACTGTTTAGGTGTTCGCAACTTAGACAGAGGGTTGAATACAGCTTTCTTGAAACAATTCCTCTTAGAAAAGTTCCTTTTGTACCTCGGTGATTACTGTCATCATGGCAAAATGATGCCTGACTTGCATTCCTGTCCAGAGTTTGAATGTTGGCATGGGGATTTCTTTCTTCGGTGGTTGTATAAGGGATGTGCACGACTCTTTGAGTGTCGGATATGCCCTGAGCCGTGCTCATGGACCTTGCAAGAGGTTGGGTTTGTCAGCAGCCTGTGAATACTTCGTAGAGAAGTTTATACCCCAGTGCAGATGTATTAGCTTCTGCTATTTTTTTTTCTTTAATCATTATGCCGTTGTGATCTAAGTACATTTAACTCATTTAACTCCCAAATGAAGCAAGAAACTTTAAAAATACACTTTCTGTTGTGCTTTTCACTGCTTTGATATGTTCTCCAGAGTCACTGCCAGAGAAACACATGTGAGACCAGCAAAAAAAGCAGATGGCAGAAGGCCTGAGAAAGCAGTTTCAACCAAGTTGAAATTTGGGAGCTGTTAGAGATGGCAGATATATTTAGAAAAGTATACGGGATGAATTTCAGCTGATGGGAAGTGTCACAGCTATACTAACTTCAGGGAGCTGGAAGTCAGCTCAGCTTGAACTTGAAGAGAAACTATGATGGTTCTAATTAGATCAGTGTGTAATATAGCACACCCACATGAATCTAAGCACAGGTGAATTTGGTAGTATTTTTACTCTGTTATTGTTTCTCCTCCATGTTGGATTTAACATCTACCCAAACTGGTACCCATGGAATAGGAGGATGACAGACTAGAATAAGCCTGCCTTGTCTGCCACAGCTGGAGCCACCTCACAGATAGACAGGTCTCAAAAACAGTTGCTTTTTGCCAGCAGAACTTGGATTAATGGATTCCTTTTGAGGTGATCTTCACAACTTTGGTCCATTTCAGGGTCCTGTTGGCATTATTAGTTGTGCTTTTATCACTGCTGGGCATCAGCAAGGGCTGCAGCGGTCATTTAACATGAATTTCTTATATTATACATCCCTGATTTGTTCTTTTTTCTTGAACTAAAAAGTATTTTTAAGAAAATACTTTAGTGTTAGTGTTAGAATGATCCATTGCGAATAATTCACCACAAATAAGGAAAATTTTGCTAAAGATTTAATTAAACTCACTGTTTGGAAACCCAAAATAATTACCTAACAATTTGCTCATTTGCCAGTCATTAGACCTTGCTATACTTTGTCAGGTGGATAGAGGAGCCCTTGATTACAAAACACCTATTCCCTCTAGCACCACAGCCTGGAATCTGGTCACCTTTTCTCATGCTAATGGATGAATCCTCATTGCTCTCTCTGAAATAGACTTTCCAATGCTGCAGTTGTTTGCCTGACTCTTTTCTGTATCCTGACAAGTTGTTTACTATCTATCCTGAGCTGCAGATGGCAGAACTAGACACTTTAATTCCAAAATACGTACTAACCCAAAATACAGAAGCAAGAGCAACTTTTTATACCAGCTCAGTGTCCTCTACTGACACAACTGTGGATTTTGTGGCCCTCCAAAACAGATAAGGTTCAGCCCATGGTTCTGAAATCCCTCTCAGACTTGTGTCCCACTCATAGTATTGATTCTCCATAGGGATCCTAATTCCAAGACTTGCATTATTTGCTCCACCACACTGCATTTACGGGCTGCTCTGAAAGAGTGTATTGCCAGCTTCCAGCCAGGTCACTAAATGGTGAAGGTCGCCTGGCACTACGGACATCCAGTTACTGGTAGTTGTGATTTGAAAGCTTTGGAAGTATTTATCATTTTAATTTTGACACTGGAAAAAAAGGTATATAATGCTAAGTATTGTACTGAAGCTATTAGGGTATATTGTTGTACCTTATAATTGTGGCCAGTTTGGTAATCCCCAGGCTTTAAAGGCAGTTCTTAGTTTCATTCTTGAAAGAATGTAATTTTTGGCTTATATTCATCACCTTAGTTTAGTGACAGTATTTCCAGTATTTGAGTGATGCTTATTTTTAACAACATTTCCAAGTTTCCACAAAACAATTTATTTATATAAACATATATATATATACACACATGCACACATTAAAAATATATAGATCTGTAAGGTTGAAGACTAAGACAGATAGTAGCCTGCTTGCTCTTTCAGTGTTTTGCCAGTTATTGTACGTGATATTCACAGTGCTAATTTATTTCTCCTGGAATGTCTTGTCTGAAGGACACTGAAGCAGGCTAAATCCCTTCTGTACTCTGCTACATGAGAGTTGCCAACATCTTGAAAATAAGTCTTATGTTGGTGATGAAGCTATTGCTTCCCCACTTGCATTAATAATTTTGTGTAACTGCTATAGCTTGGCTGTGCAAAGTAAATTCTGTTAATACACAGTTATTGGTAAGCTGCTGTTTCCTAAGCCTTCTATTCTTTGTATAACTTTGTCTGTCTGATAGAATTTAAAAGCAGTTTGAAATGTAATTGGAAAATGTGTATCATACCATGTAGTGTTTAAGAGCAAATTGTCTGGGCTGAAATTGCTGATGCAGGTGACCTATTGAACACCCCGCAACCCACCAGTCAGATTAAATTGGTAAAGGAACACAGGGAGCACCAAACGTTTCAGCAGCAACCCATCTAGGGTTTTGTTTTTGATTTGGACTTTAATGTAGGTTATTTCAATAAAATTGGTTCACTGGATGGATGTAAAAAACGGGAGAATACAAATGATAGCATTAGCCGAGCCCATTGTTTGTCCCTGTCGTAGGGGATCAGTGTTGTTTCTTCTTTTCTCATGAAAACCAAATGAACCCCACAGTCACCGTGTCGTTCACGTGTCTGCAGAACTCGGGAGGGGGATCCCCGGCAGTACTGCATTAGCTGTTCACATTGATAACTGTGGCTGCTTGGTTCCAAGGGTAGCTACAATAATTCTGTAAATGTTACCTGGCATTATAACCCAAACAGGGCTGACTCTCAGCAGAAAAACACGCACCAACCATTTCTTTAAATTCTCAGGGTTTACTGTTGTATAGGGGAGTATAGATAGTTAGGTTGTGCTATATCCTTGTAGAGTTTTGGCAGTAGATATTTGGCAGAAAGCAAAATGAAAGCATTTTATTCAGTATTTGATGAGCAATAGGTCTCATCTACGTCACTGAATACCCTGTGACTGTGCTCCTGGGTTATCCAGGCAAAGGCTTCGATCTGCATATCCCACCTCCACACTACACAAGAATAAGCACAGCTGTGGGGACCTTGTTGCTGGTGTTTTGTCCAGTGACTAGCAGTTATTGTTCAGGAAATAGAAAAATCTTTATTCCTAGGCCTCTTTAATCTTTTCCACAAATGAATGAGATCAATGCCATTGTCCGATGTGAGTCACAATTCCATTTCTCTAAATATTGTGGCTTGCTCTTTCTGGGCTTTGTGCCAGTTTTGTGCAGAGACCATAGATACATTTTCCGATGGCATTTTTTGTGAGTATGGTACTTGCTTTCCTTTATAAATGGACTTGTCCCATAGTGTGGTGGATGACTGAGCACATGTAGGTCTGCCGTTCAGGCACAGCCTTTCCCTTTGATTCACAGTTTTCTGGCTTCATCCCAGGAACTGGTACACACCAATGAGAGAAACCAGTCAGACTACCCTAGTAGAAGGTGTCTGTGATGGAGTGACCAACTAGACTTGACATTGGAGATCTCTATTTTCAAAACACGTATGTACTTGAAATCTGAGCTATGGAGTCCTGCTTTGAAGTGTTGTATCTGGGACTATCACTGTTGTGCAGTGCAAGAAACCCTTCCAAACCAAACTAAACCTAAACCCTAGAATGATAAAAGTCTAACTTAACATGCAATTATATCAAATTTAACAAATTACAAACCCATCTACCCTATCCATTTTCATTCATAAAGAAGCTTTCTGGAGAAGTTCTAGGATCTTTAATGAATGGTTGAATGAAAAAGCTTGAATACTCTGTTGTGGCACTACTGAAGCTCAAGCCTTCCTTCCACAAATGCCTAACAAAAGGAGGGTACAGTTTTGCTCCAAGTTGGGTCGGTGAATCTTTATTTAATTTCCGCTTGATGAAATATGTTCTACAGAGCTTAATTTCTATCTGACCTGGAGCAGAGTTCAAACTTGTGTGGAGCTTTCTGGTACAGCTGAGAATGAAACCTAAACCCCCATCTCCAGGCTGAGCTCTCAGCTCTTGCTGTGCCTGTTTTTCAAAGAAAAGAGACCGCCGTCTCTTTTTTGATGGGAACACATGGTTGTCTTGAAAAGCAAGTTCTTAAAAGGTGGCCATAAGAGATTCATGGGTCAGCCTGCATGGTGGTTTGATACTCTATGAATTAGTTGTTTTCCATCCTGATCTTTGGATCTGAACCTGTTGAGGAACCCACCTGCATCTTTAAGATTCATTGCAGGACTCTTGGTCCTAAGTTTTGCAGGGTAGTTTGTTTTTTGTTGAGTTTTTTGTTGTGTCTTTGTTGGTTTTGTCACTGTTCTTAAATCTAGACTTCATTGCTTTCTTTCAAAAGAACTTTAAGAAACGAACTGGAAAGTAAGAGCCAAATATTTCACTGAATTTGATCCTAAATCTCTTACTGCCTGCAAAGCAGATAGGCAGCTGACCGTACGTTCATGTCGAATTTGTTATTGCAGATTAGATCAATTGTCTAACAACAGTAGCAAGCACTCCCCTTGTAATGCACTTAGTCAGTTGTGAAATCATGTACTTGGTGGTGGGAAAAAGAAAAAAAAAGAAAAACCTCCATAGCCCCTTCAAGCAATCAANGGCTGCGGAGACGCCGTTGCTGCCGCGACCCCGCAGCTCTGGCCGCCTCCTGCGAGCTGCCGGCTCTGCCCGCACCGGGCTCAAGGTAACGCCGGCGGGGAGAGGTGGAGGGGGAACACCGAGGCGACCGGGACCGGGCTCCTTTCGGGTCTGTCGGGTGGTGCAGGGCGCTGGGACCGCGGGTGCCCAGCCGCAGGGCTGCCCTGCCGCCGCCTCCGCTCGCCCAGCGTTTCTACCGAAAGCCTTTTAATTATTTTTTGTATTTTTAAATCTCTTTTTTTTTTTCCTCCCCTCCGTACCCTCCCCTGGTACCGCACCGTAAGCGCCGGGCTTCGCCCTGCGAAGCAATGAGGAAGCCGAGCTGGGCTCAGCCCCGCGGAAAGGCGCGCAGGTGTCCGCGGCTCGGCTCGCGTCCCCGGGGGTTGCCCTGGGCGCAGGTCTCGCCGTTCCTCCCGCATCCCCCCAGCGGTCCGGGCTCGGGAGTGGGTCCCTAGCGGAGGAGCCACTGCCCCGGGAAAGTTTGACTGGGGGCGCGGAGTCCCGCGGAGCTCCGGGAGATGGGGGTGTGTGTGGGGTGTCCGAGGGGGTGGAGGGGGGGCCAGGGAAGCAAAGGGGCAGTGGCCTTGGCTGGGGGACGCCGCGCTCGGTCTCATGTTGATTTAGGTGGGTTCAAGTTTGTAAGCCCGGATGTGGCACATCTGTGGCAAACAAGTGTTTCTTCTTTCCTTCCTAATGATTTTGGAGAGTATTTCATATACATATATATAAATATATTCCCCCTTCCTGCCCCTGGTGATACCTAAATAATTGCAAATGGCCCTGGTTTGGGGGTTCTGCNGCCCTGAAGCATGAGATTTGATTACCATTGTTATTATCTTAGCTTGCATAGTTACAAATGTTATTAGCAGTCATAAAATTACCCAGCCTTAAAAAAATCATATTAGGGAAAAAATCCTAATGTTTCACTCCAGGTTTTTCAAAGTCTAAATTCCCGGGATTGGTTCTCACTGCAAAAAGTGGTAGTTCCTTAAATTCATTTAAAATTTGCTGTCCTTTGATCATGTGGAGTTTTCTTGTTTTCTCATTGTGAAGGAAGAGATTGGCATTTTCTAACATGTCTGCAAGCTTCTCTCCTCTGGTCGAGACCTATCTAAGTTTCGCTATTTCAAAGCTGATGATTTATATTCAGATACATGTTTAATAAGTCATTAGTGAGATATGCATCACTCTCTATCTCATCTATGGTTTTCCCTTTGCAGTTAAAATCTTTCCCTGTGAGCTCAAAGTGTCTAATGCAGCTTTGTCTTTCTCAATGCACAACTCAGCTGGAATAATTTAAATATTCTACAAATTCTAAAGTTAATGGAAACACTGTGAAGTGTTGCAGCAGGACATAATTTCCCAAACAAATATTAACATGGTAAAAATGTTAGTTGGCACGCTGTCAATTATTCTAGCCGTTTACTTGGCCCAGGACCAAAACAGGTGCCCAGAAACTCATCCTTCGTTCAAGGAAGTGATATCAAATTGTGACCCTTGATGTCCAAGTGCATTCACATTTTTGTTCATCTACCCATTCAAAGCATTACATCAACCTTATTAACGAGATGCGATGGTGGGATACGTGCTGGTGGGTACAAGCAAAATGAATTTTCTCTGAAGAAAATCTGACCAATCTGTTCTTTTGTCCCAAGAATCTAATTTATCTTAAATAGCCTTTAGAGTAAGACTGGAAATCATCTGAGCCTCCCATCAGGCTCTGGAAGTGATTTTAAAATGCCATGTGTTTATTGAGGGAGTACATCCCGTGCATCAGGTAAGAAGTTAAAGCTGCAATGGACACAAACACACCCTCTGTTCCTTCTGATTTCCTTAGACAACTCCTGAGAGAAAAGTTCTGAGGGGTTTTTCTCATGCTTGATTTGAAATAATATTTTGTGTATTTTAAATATGTGATCAGCAAAGAAAGATTTAATGAAAATTTCCACTGTTTTCCAGAAAAGTTGCTCTCTCAATCTCACATCAAGTAGCAGATTTGATGAGAAGGCTCCTTGATTTTCAGCAGGAAATCCCGAAATAAAGAGCAGTTCTGTGGAGGCGCAGAGAGGACCAAACTGTGCTTCTCTGTCTTCATTTTTGTTCTGTACAGACTTAAGTGCTGTGACATTTGCCCTGTTTCATTGCCCAGTAAATTACACTTCACTTAAGGCAAACCCTCATCTTGGAAATAATGTGGTTAGTGCCTTGTCTTATCATGGGCAAGAACATGTTTTCTTTTGGAAGCGTGGAGGAGTTTTTGGTAAGCTGATGTACTTTGACTTTTCCATCAGCTGCCTTCCCAGTGGAAGGAAAACTATCTGCATGATTCTGTGGGGAAAAAGGTGAACCAGGAAATGGTTTTAATATTGTGGGATGAAACCCAAAAATGTGAGGAGATCCTGGGGAAATCATGTTGCTGAAGAGGATCTAAAAGTTAGGGTAGGCAGGGAAGTGAAAGTCTGAGGGGTCACTGCTTTGTGCAAGCCTGGCTTCTTTCACGGCGTCTCTGGGGAGTGGATGCAGCAACGTAGGATGGGCAGCCTGGGAAGTTGACTTTGGCAGCCGTCCTGCCTCGCTCAAGCCGTCACTGGAGGTAATTGAATTGTCGTCTCTCTGTGTCAGAGCCCTGCAGAAATCAACCTGGAAACTCCTGGTACTGCTGTGGCATCCCAGGGCAGTGGGTAGTATTGGCCAGAAGTGGGTAAGAGTCCTTGGCCGCATTTTTCATCCTCTTGGCAATGGCAAGAGGGGCAATGCCAGCTCTTCCCAGCTCTCCCATCTCTCTGGCCAGCTCTGTTATCTCTGCTCCCAGATGAGCAAGACACAGCTTCCCACCCTTGGTGTCTTCAGTTTTTGCCAACGCTTCAGTAAATCTCCAGTCACATCTGGATTTTGACTCGATCTCCCACGGCTGGGTTTATCCTGAGTCAAACAGCTTTTCCATACATTGGCAGCCCTGACGTTCCTCTACAGCTATCTCCTTCTCCACTTACTGTCAGAGGTTTCTGCTGCACGGGGGCACAGCCCTGTTGCTTAGCTGTTGGTTGCTTTGGAAAGCAATGTACTGTAAATATAGCGTTTTACTGTCTTTGGATGAAACAGTGAGTCAATTCAGGATTTGGTTATGAGAAGGGGATTCAAAGGGGAAACTCCCACTCCTTTGTGTGTGCTCTGGGCTGGGCCTCTGCAGCACAGAACTCCTACCACCCAACATCAGGACTTTCTAAGCAATCACAGCCCACTTGCCTTATGTGACAGAAGCTTTTCTCCATGCATTTGGTGAGATGTTTGGCATTTGTATTGGTGCAAGTGGACTTAAACGTGGTTTAGTATGAAAATTTTATCTATGAATCACCAGACTTTGTATGACTGAAATACCAAGCATAACATTTGCTTTCTTAACATTGAACAAGATATTAAGCTATTCTACCTTTTTCCCTACTAGCTTTCAGACTTTTTGTTTTGTTTTACTACTATCTTTAGTTTATAATACCTTTCCTTAACTTGAATTATTTGCTGCTTGTCCAAAAAGTAAGCTCACCTACCCAGATCTGTTGGAGATGAACAATATGAGTTTGTCGGTTCATCAACAAATTCTGATTGCCAAAATCTTTAACCCAAATGATAATAATCCCCACGAGTGCTAACTGTGATTCGGTAGGGTGGTTTTATGGTTTAATGTCTGTGAACGTTTCTTTATGATTATTGTTCATGGCATTAGACAAAGCTCCAGGAAAAGAAAAACACCCAAAGGTCAGCAGTGAGACAGAAAATTGTCTAAGAAGTCTGAGTCCTCATGAAAATGATTATGTCTGACCTTCATCACCTCCACACACTGTCTCTGGATGGAGTGCTTAAGAAAATGACTGGCAGATTTGTGACGACTGTCTTCACCAATTACTTAAAAATTTAGCCCGTTCCACAAAGGGATTAGAGAAGTAAACCACAAAGGCAGAAAGTCCGAGTGCTCAAGTGAGCACGGAAACCTGATCTGATTCCGTGGTCATGTGTGCTGTGGAGCACATGCACCAAAAATTAAGAAGGGCATTGGCAAAAAAAGGAGGAAAAGAAAGATTTTCCAAAGCTTTGAATATATAAAACGTTAGATGTTGCAGTGATGAATGCCTGGGTGGTTAGCAAGGGACAGCAGGGAGGAGGATGGGGCGGGGAGAACCATCCCCATCTGAGGTTTTCTGACTCCTCATCGTTTCCCCTGAATAGAAATGACACTTGTGCACCCCGAGAGAGGGGCAAAATGAGGCTGAGGGGATTGGTCTTCTCCCTGACGGTGCCAGGTACTGACCAGATTTTGGAAGCCCCCACCACCACGACAAAGTGAGAGCCGCAGAGGGTCCCCCCGTGGCAAGTCCCCCTCACGGACGGGGGGCGGGCCCCCCCGGGACTCCCTTCCTTCCTTCTCCGCATCCCTCCATCCATCCCTCCTTCCCCGCCATCCCCAGGTGCCGCCGGGGAAGCGCGGCTGCTGCCGGCTCTCGCCGAGGGGGCGTCGGATCGGCCAGGTGGGAGCCGCCG
>VZTM01009698.1:194482-208263 GCA_013400555.1 Jacana jacana | reverse complement strand
GGTTGCCCTGGGCGCAGGTCTCGCCGTTCCTCCCGCATCCCCCCAGCGGTCCGGGCTCGGGAGTGGGTCCCTAGCGGAGGAGCCACTGCCCCGGGAAAGTTTGACTGGGGGCGCGGAGTCCCGCGGAGCTCCGGGAGATGGGGGTGTGTGTGGGGTGTCCGAGGGGGTGGAGGGGGGGCCAGGGAAGCAAAGGGGCAGTGGCCTTGGCTGGGGGACGCCGCGCTCGGTCTCATGTTGATTTAGGTGGGTTCAAGTTTGTAAGCCCGGATGTGGCACATCTGTGGCAAACAAGTGTTTCTTCTTTCCTTCCTAATGATTTTGGAGAGTATTTCATATACATATATATAAATATATTCCCCCTTCCTGCCCCTGGTGATACCTAAATAATTGCAAATGGCCCTGGTTTGGGGGTTCTGCTTTTTGGGGTTTGTTTTTGGTTTTGTTTTTTCCCTGGGGAAGTGAGGTGACATCGTTGCACTCCAGGAGAGCTGTAAGAATCTTTAAACCTCAGCTTCGGGTGCTGTGTGTTATTAATTTGTGCTGTGTGGTTGGGACACCAGTGGTCTCAGCTGGGTTTAGGTTTCCCTGACGCTAGGAGACTCTGTTCTCTAATGGTCAGACACGCTAAATAGACTTTTCATCCATCCCTTCTTTGACTAATGTTACTTTGCTGCTTAGTTTTGGGTAGAAAGAAGGGGAGCTACGTCGTGTTGGCTATCATACAGATATTCAACCATAGCTCTGCAGACACTACACAAGTAAATTCATTCTCAGGCTACCTGAGAATAGGTTTGCTTGAAACACGTTTTGGAAAATTTCACCGAGAGACTTGACGGGTGGTATTTTTGTTTGATTGTCAGGGGTTTATTTGATGTGACTGAGGGGAATACGTGTTGCGTGCAAGCAAGAAGCAATCAACATCCCGAGTTTAGTTTCAGGTCTGAGGAAAGGAGACTGGGGGGAAAAACTTGCATCTTAAAAGGAATGTGCAGCCTTTGCCCCCTGGAGAACACGCGTGTGACACTGCCTGGTGGGAGCCGTGCACGTGATCCTTTGCTTGGCTTCTAACGATGAGAAGTGTTAGACTGCGCAACTACTGCTGTGTTAAGGCTTTTCTGTTGCTTAAAAAGAATGAATTTTCTTGCTTTTTTGGAAAAAGAAAAAAAAACCCAGCAAAGCAAACCAACCAAACCAAACCCCCAAACCATGAACTACCTCTCCCAATGGATCGTTTAAAAATTAGAGAGTTCTTCTTGGCGAGTTTCTGTGGTTTATACTTAGGCCGAGCACCTGCTGTCAGTGGAGTCTGGCTTAGAGAAGAACTATGAAGCCAGACTACATTACATTAAAATAAGCTGCAGAAGATAAGACACCAAGGTTTGCAGCAGGTAACAGAGTTCCTTCAGGAATACTGCACGATGTACAAGAAAGCATCATTAAATAACTTTAGTTACTTTAGTATTTAAAGAAAACGAAAACCCAGTCAGCAACCCAGGAGCTGTGGAAGTTTTGCCATGTGCAACACACAGCTTTTAAACCAGTTTGTTCTCTAAACTCTGGCAATTTATTCTTGATTTTCATCAAAACAGGGATGAAATGAATGAAAATGACTTCTCAATATGAGGCTAAAATTAAGCTATATGTGCTTTGATTATTTTTAACTCTCAGTCTGCGTGAATATAATTATTATAGACATAATTAGGATGTGTTACTTCAGAAATTAAACATAGTGAATGAAAATATAACAGTCCACTACTTTATCCCAAGAAACCCAGCAGATAAGGCTTCATTTAAATGAAAGATTCCAATGTTTGGGTGTACCTTGTGTGACTTGGATCATAGCCATCTTGTTTACCAGTAAAAGTACACTTTATCTCTTGTGTTTGGAAGGAAAAATGGAAAAAGATAGCCCTATATTACATAAAACGATACTGGGGACAGTTGCTTCTGTGATAAGGAAGGATCCCCCCCTTTCCCTGGTGGGAGAGGACAGGGACTACTTTAAACACTACTAATTAGTTCAGTTTATCTTGAATGTGTTACAATGCTGGAGTTAGTTAATTATAGCTTTTCCCATTAGCCGTATGTTAAGAATAATGAATTAACATATCACACAGATCAAAAGAACATCTACAAAGTTTATCTTGGAGGAAAGAAAGTGTTATTGTGTGGCAGGAAGTCCCCGTGGCTTTCCCAAGGCGTGGATTTGTTGGAATTTCTGAGCTGGTGCTTCAGAGCCTGATGAATGACTTGAATTGATCACAAACAAGTGACACTGGAGCTCTTGGTTGCTTAGCAACCCCCCAAGATGCCACAATTTCTTTTGGTGTATTTGTCCAGTAAAGTAGAAATTCTGTTCTGTTGAAGGTTGTGGGTGGGTTTGGGTTGGGTTTTTTTTTTGGAGGGGAGGGGGGTTGGTTTATTTGCTAGCACAAAGCCCACCTTACAACAACCTCAGATTGTGGATAATTAGGAGCGATGCCTCAGCGCAGAGTCTGGGGGGCAGCAGCGTGGGTCTGGAAAAAAGGGCAGGGATCTTATGAACCACATTCTGGCGGTGATGTTCTCAGTGCTTTAGAACAAGTTCCAGTTGTCCTGTCTCCATTAGACTTCCAAAACCAAAATAATTAATGGCACAAGTCAGTCCCAACAAAGACAATCAGCTACCAAATACTTTTTGAACAGTTCTCTTTCCGCTGTCATGAGATGTGGGATCCTGCAAGGTCTTGTGGCCTCACCCTGTGCTCCACTATGACTGTGTGAAATTCAACATGGGATGTGTGGTTTAATTGCTGCTCAAATTATGTCGGGGCAGCCTATAGCCCTTTTGGCTGGAGACCTCTGCTGGGTTGTCCTCACAGAATAGACTGGCTTCTTAGCAGATCAGTCTAAGGAAATACCAGATTTAGTGCTCAAAGAGCAGAAAGAAGATAAATGCTGTCATGGTTATATATACCCAGAGTACCAGTATTGGCTTTAACCAGGTTGTGACATCCTACATACAGTTCATATATGCTGAATTACAGTTTGGGGTCAGTCAAGTCCTTATTGCTACCCTTGGGTCCACCTGTGCTGTCAACTTGAGTTCTGGAGTGCACCTTGGAATGGAATCGTGCCATCACCCCATCCCCACTTACTGTGCATTGGTTTGTTTTCTAAGGACACCGCACAAACTGGACTAATTTCAGCTGAACCTAAAGCAGAACATCTGATTCAGGAGTTTACTTTGTGCACTTCAGCAGCTAATGGGCTTTTCATCCGTGGCCTTCTGACTGGAGGTGAAGCAAAGCCTTTCCCGTGTGGGGGGTTGGATTTGGGGTTCTCAGCACCATTTTGCTCTACTTTATGTCCTTCTGAGCACTGCTACTGGCTAACATAGGCATAGACTTTTCGTTCTAAAATTGTAACCAAGCAAAAGCATACCGGGGGAGGAGAACTGCAGGCTGTCATGGCATTTTTTTTACCTAGATAGCGGCATTTTGGAAGATTTCTTCCAAAAATGTGAGAAGAAGGAATGCAGGTATTTCTCTTCTTTCCTGGACAAAGTGCTTGGGTATTGCCTGATTTACTGGTGTGTTGAACTGGAAAGGGATGTTGTAGCAGTGCCCTTCTATAATAACTAATGCTGCATTGGGACCACAGAGAACCAAATCTCAACTCATCGTCTGTCAATATTCCTAGACTAAGTTTATCTATAGTTCATAATCTGTGTACGTGTAATTGCCTTTCTAGGCTTAGGCAAATTTAGGTAAAGATGTAGGTCCATTTGAGCTTGTTAGATTTTGATGTGAGGTTTGGGGTTTTTTTGCTGTTCTTTTCATGTAATAAAGTCAATGCCCAAAACTCAAGGTTATTATATTTGTTTATTTTTTCCCCAGCTACTCTCCTTTGTATCTGTTTTATGCATTAATTTCTGTAAGTGCATTTGCATACCTAAATGCTGATTGGAGCTTGCTGTTGTAGTGATTGCCTCTGCATGATGAAGAGATGAAGGTCCACATATATTTGATGTTTTGGGTTTCTCCTCCCAGCGTGTCCATGCCCACCGTGTGAAAGGCACAGTGTGGAGCTGGGGAGGCTGTTGTGTGATGTGCTATTTTCTGAGGTTGCAGCGTTCCCTAGCAGATGTTTCCTTCTTCCTTCATTACACCTGAATGTATCAAACTCCACAAAATGCAGATGGAAACCAGTTTAGCATTAAAATTAGTGTTTATTGTTACAGCTGAACCTAGTGATAGCTGTTTTGAGAGTGACCTCCAGGTGCAGATCCCACTCACTGTAAGAAGGACAAGATTTATGTTGCTTTGTTCATTAGGGTTTTGAAGTCTTCATAATTTCTTTTACTCCTTGCTACCCTTCTCTTCTCTCCATTTATTGAGAAAATAGCCAATTTCTCCTTTCAAGTATTTTTCTCCTTTTGCTGAGTCAGCATCAAGATGGAATTAAATTTGAAGTGTGGTGGGGCTATGGCTTGGGATGGGGAAACTGGGGAGGACCGGGATGAGCCTGTTTAGGTTCATCCTCATCTGAACTCCTGTTCTTCTGCACAGAAGAAATAGAAGTGTCTGAACCTGGGCCTGAGCACCTTGGGGGAGGGGAGGGGTGCGGGGAGGAGCTAACAATCCAGCCTAGGCAGGATTGTTTCTGTGAAAGTGTAGCTTTCGAGGGTATTTTTAACAGATGGTTCCTGGTCTGGCTCTGGCTGTAAGAGCTGGTCTGTCAGCCAGGCTGACCTGCCTCAGGGACAGACCCATGCCGGGCACCCAACAGGTAACCTCTAAACAGCCAATCCTGTGGTGGCAACAATGGACCTTCTCATAGTGTCCCCGTTTCATCCTCCCCACGTTTGCAATCAAGGAGGTGGGGAATGGTGAGCTTTGTGTACCTGTTGTGAACTTTGTTTTGCCCTGGGCTGCCCCAGTGCAGCAGAATGTTATGAAGCGGGGACCTTGGTTCTCAGCCTGGACCTCACCTGTGCTCCTACCTGGCGATGCTCTTCCTGCTCCCACTGCTGTGTCTTCCTCCTCCTCCTCTTCATGAGACCATGGAAAGTAGCACATAGGTTCTGCATTCAAAAGTGCTTGTGGGTGATGGTCTGTTTTTTTAAGAGGTGGATAAAGCTGTGACTTCAAAGGTGGGATGAACCCATGTGAAGGTGTCTGTGATGACTGGGAAGTCTCCCTGCCCTCGTGAATAGAAAGCTTCACTCTAAACAAGCCAAGCAGTGAAAGCACAGGGCCCCAGTTCCAGAGACACATATCTAAATATTTCAGTGAGCAAAGTCCTCTTACCTTTCAATATAAGCTAGTCAGATGACTCTCATGCCTTTAAAAATCTCATTTCAAGTGTCTCCAGTTTTTGGGAGACCCCAGAGGCGACTGTGAAAGGTTGGCAGTCGCTATTCAGGACAGCCTCCTGGCTGAAATTAATTGGTGAGGCAGTAATCTCCTAAGAGGAGTAGGGAAAAATCAATTGCAGAATCGGCCCCATCCACCTTTCAGTCTGTGTCTCCTTTGGTGACTTTTCGAGTGTGACACAAGCAATTCCCTGTCAGCTTTTCCCACTGGCTGACACCGAAGAGGTGGCTTTGAATGCTGCCTGCTGTGCTTGTGTGGCACTTGAAAGGCAGAGGAGAGGACTGCCTTTAAGGGGGTGTATTCCCACAGCTTTAAAGTATATTTGAAAAATGCATCATTCAGTTATGTCGCGTGTATTACCGTATTAAAACTGATGGAAGCCTGGGAGAACGGTTCAGTAAAAAATGGCTGGTGCCATTGCTGTATCCCCAGTGCTTGAAATCGAGTTAGTCTTGATGAAAGATCGCTCCGCTTTTAGGAAAAGTAAAATTATTATTCCAGGGCAGAATTCTTCTGTTAGAAAATATCATAACAATGCTTTCAGCTAGCACTAGTGATTAACTCAGTGGTTGGTTAGTTGTTTGGTTGTTTTTTCTCCAGATATACTCACAGAATACACCCTTCTTTTTTTTTTTCTGTGATTTACTGAAATTGGAGAATTGCTTGTAATAAGAGATTGTCTATAGATTTTTGAAGAGCAGTCTCATAGCCCAGTGTGGTTTGCCTTGTCACCTCACTAAAATCCTTCCCTCCGCCGTTCTGGGGTGGTTTGTGTTGATTAATACAGGTCTGTGTGCATGCTTGTGCCAATGCCCGTTTGCCTAATTTGTTGCTTTTACTTCTTCGTAGGTAAAATATTCCAAACCAGAATATACTTGCTGATTTCAGTGAATTTATTAACTAAAATTGGGGTTCCTGCTCAGGTATAGGCTGTACTGGATAAGGGGCCTGTGCTGTATTTTTTTCACAGAGTATTCTTTCATATTACTCCACCAATGACTTTGTTCCAGTCAAATTTCATTGTAGGGAATAGATTTTAGAGGATTTCTCTTTTGAACTGAATATGAGTCAGAGAAGGCCCCATCTGATCTTCTTGGTCAGGAGACAGTTCTGCAGTTGAGTAACTTTTATTTGGTGCTTATTTTGTATGAGTTCTGCTGAAGCATAAATCGAAACAGTACCTATTTTGGTAATTAAAATCCAAACCCCATTGAGATAAATATTCCTTTTGTTACATTTGAGCAGAGGAAAATAACACATAACTGGACTAGTAGTATCTGGAAGTACTAATGGAGGATTTTATTTTATTATATTTTGAGGAAAGTAATGAACCTGATACACTGTGGTGACTTTCAGGATTAATATTGGACGTGAAAACCACTGGTGAAGTCATGGCGCCACTGAAATAGATGGTCAAACTCCCACTGACCTCAGCAGAGTCAGGTTTTTGTCCCAGGAGTGATGAAAATCTAATTTACAACCTAACCAGTTTGAGAAATAGGCCTAATGGCTCAGGTCCTTGACTGATACAAATTGCTGTGTTTGAGCCGGAGGATGATTGAGTTACACTGATTTACGCCATCTGGGCTTCTGGAGAATCGTGTCCGACGTCCACACGGGCTCTCAGTGTCCATCAAGAAGCCTGCTGTGACAGCCTGCACGCCTGGGCTCGCTGCAAACAGACGTGGTAGGAGCTTCATAATGGTTTCTCCTATCAAGTGGCTTATTCTTGTCTCCTATTTTGACTGGAAACAAATAACCAGGAAACAGTAATGAATATTCCTGTTTTCTGAGTCATACAAATTACAGATGTCGTACTGTAAGCTATAGAGTAAGAGTGATTAAAGGACTTGTCCCAGCTGTACAAAGCTAAGGCATACCTGCTTCATTAAATTTACAGGGTTAGCACTGAAAGCCGTGGTAATTGCTGAGGGTTTACTACCTGCGTGACAAATGCGCCTTTCTGTTATTGACTGCACAAGGTTTGGCTTAGGCTTTCACCTGAACCTGGGGTTTGCTATTATCTCTGACTCTGGCGTTTAAATTGAAGCATCTCTGCTGCCTGGGGTCTGTGCAGCACTCAAGCCCTGATTTTGTCCACCCTGCTTTTTGGCTAATACCTGTCCAGACGGTGCCCACCTGCTGGGAAACACTCGGGCTCGCTTCTTTATGTTACATCCCAGGGAACTTCGTCTTCGTGTTACATCCCAGGGAACCAACCACTGAAAATTGAGAGCTGTTTGAGCTGTATTATAGCACGAAGCTTTATTAAAGGTAAAGCATAGCAAATGTGGTGGCACCAGAAAGTCATACAGCTGGTCTAGTTATGCAGCCCCTAAAGGAAAGGAAGTTTTTCCCATTTATTTCCACGTGTGCGGGATCCTGCCTTTCGGAACGTTGTACCTAATTATCCTGCCAGTGCAGCGAATTTTCACTGTCAGCCATTCCCCCTGTCAGACATCCCTGAGCAGTGAAACCTCGCCTAATTCTACCTGCAGAGCAAGACGAAAATTTCCTCTTAGGTGAATAAGAAACATGCCATAGTATTTATTTAATAAAACAAATAATCCAAACCTACCCAGCAGACAGTAAAAATCAAGAGCTATTCACAAATCTTACCGTGTATATCTCCAAAAAAAAAAGGGGGGGAATAATCTTTGTATTCAGCATGTAAGTAGCATTCTCCCTACAAACCTCTTCCACTGTCATCCTCCAAAATGTATGCTAAGCTTGTCTCTGCACAAAGCTCCCTGTAACGGGTGGTGGCAGGACCAAACTCTTCATCCTTACATAGAATAGGATATAGGCAGGAGCACTGTATTTTGCAGTGTTAATGATATCATGCACTCGCTGAAAAGATTAATGTATGCAAACTTTTGAAGCTCAGGCAATGGCAATCCATTTAACCATTTACAGCTTTATGTATTTTATAATCCCCAAACCCAAATGTCCCCAGAGAGCAAATGCGCCCTTAAAAATTTTAGGCCTTTAAATTAAGTGAATTTAAATTCACACATTTGCATACTCTTTCCTCCCCCCTTCCTTTCTTCTGCCTGGATGAGAGATTACTTCAGTAATTGAACTGTAACTTCACCACAGGTAAATAATGTCAGACAGCATATATTCCAAATGCTTGACTGCATTAGGGCTGTGTGGTGCTAATCTGGTAATTTGCAGCGCACCTTTGAGAGGAGACAGTGTCCACTCCACTTAGGATCACCCAGCGCTGGGCTGGCACTTGAAACTTCAATTAACGCATGGCGCTAACTGCGCTTCCCCAACAGGGACTTGAAAGGACACTGTGGGGTGATGAAACAGGCACACCTGAGAAAAAAAAAATCCCTTCTTATTGAATTAATATCCAAGGCCAAAAGGCAATTTCTCTTAAAAAATCAAATTTTACAGTTAGAATCATAGAAGGGTTAGAGTTGGAAGGGACCTTAAAGATCATCCAGTTCCAGCCCCCCTGCCCTGGGCAGGGACACCTGCCACCAGACCAGGTTGCTCAAAGCCCCATCCAGCCTGGCCTTGAACCCCTCCAGGGATAGGGCTTCCACAGCCAGCTTCTGTGGATAACATGTTCTAGTGCCTCACCACCCACACAGGAAGGACTTTCTTCCTAGTATCTAATCTAAATCTCCCCCCTTCCAGTTGAAACTATCTCCCCTTATTCTATCACCCCACTCCCTGATCGAGAGTCCTTCCCCATCTCTTCTGTAGCCCCTTTTAGGCACTGGAAGCCACTGTAAGGTCTCCCCGAAGCCTTCTCCTCTCCAGGCTGAACACCCTCAACTCTCCCAACCTGTAAATATGAGACTGAAGTCGCTGAAATAGCTCTCACAAGCAGGCTGTGGTGATAACCTTTCTGGTCTGTGTAGTGAGTGGATTTGGCATCTCTGTACCCGAGCAACAGGTAAACTGGGGTGGGTGGAGAGAAGTGGGGGTGGGAAGAATAGGTGGGACTCATCAAAGGGATAAAATATCTATTGGGAAAAAGTCTTGGTTAGTATCTTTGGAAAAAATCAGGTGATACATCATACAAGGGTGAGAAAGTGTTTCTGGTTCCATTATCCTGTATATCATGGCATTCTGCAGGAATACCAGAGGAGCCCGTATATGAAGAGGGGAAGCAGAAGGAAGGAGGGGATGATTGTCTGGAGAGCTTGGCACCAGTCCCAGAAAAATAATGGATAAGTTGATAGAGGACTGAATTAATACAGAGTTAAAGAATAGAGAGATAATTAAGGCCAGTCACCATGGCCTTTCAGAAAAGGGACCCCATTCCTGACGGAGTTACGGGTGATAGATGTGGGTAACTAAGCATTGTGGCAGTTTTCCAGGTGTTAGACTTGGTATCTCATGAAACCTCAGTTAAAAACAAACCCAGCAATGTTAGTATGTAGAATTAGTAGCAGTCACCTTTAATGGATTGAGATGTAGCTCACAGAGCTGGACAGGTATTTGTCCGTGGGGATCGTTCATTGAAGGATGTGTGGGTTTAGTGCAGTTTCACAAGAATGAGAACTAGTTCTGAAACTGTTTAACATCTCTAACAATAATCTGGACACAAAAATTAAACACCTGCTCCTGAAAAAGTGGACGAAGTGGTATTGTTCGTGTGGAAAAAATAATATGAAGTTATATGGAGCAGACTGACCAGTTGGCAAGATGTTCCTTCTCCTGTCCTCCCAACAGTCTGTGTCTTAACTGATGCTCTAGGAGAGGGTACCCTGGAGAAGAGTCACCATGAAAGTGCATGCAGGGTCAGAGCAGACAGAGAAGGGAAGATGACTTCCCAATGAGGCGCTGTGGCTGAAGGACTGGTGGGATACTTTGCCACAGGGATTTTATCTGAGTGAATGAGAGTGCTGAAGAGCCATGGCCAGTTCTGGTGTCGACAGCTGCAAAAAGAGTTTACAAAGCTGAAGAGTTGAGAAAATAACCACAATATTGATTTGAAGAGTGGAGAAAATTCCCCGCAGTGAGAGATTTAGAGAGCTCAATCTGCTTAGCTCATCAAAAAGAGGATTGAGAGGGGACTTGATTACTGGGACAAGTATTTTCATGGGGAAAGCGTATCCAGCTTTTTAATCAAGAAGGAAAAAGAAAAATAAGATGCAATAGTTGGAAGCTGGAGCCAGACAATTTTAAATTAGACATTAAACACAGTTTTGTTTAATTTTGTTGTTAGCCACTGGAATGGACCATGGGGTTCAAATTGAGACAGATTACTTCATGGGATTTGATCAGCCAAACACCAGTTACTAGATATGATCTGCAGGTGATGGGGAAAAGCACAGCAGCCTGTGACATACAGATGGGTGCAAAGGCTTAAAATCTGTCAGCATTGAAAGGGCAATCAAAGGAAGAAGATAAGAAAAAGGAGGAACATACCTGGGAAGCACAAAAGTGAGAAATAGAAGGACCAAAAGGGCGAAGAAAGGAATTTCATCGAGAGAAGGAGCTTCTGTTTCAAAATGAGGGAGCATATGTCTCAGCAAAGTGAGTTTTGGCATTGGAAACACCTTGAGCGTTGGCAGAGATGGAGTCATCTGTTTCGCAGTCAAAACAGCAATTTTGGATTCCCTGCTTTGTTAATGATGATGAAGAAACCTCCTGTTTGTGGTTTGAGCTTTTGGCACCATTGGCTCCCTGTTCTGCTGCTGTGGGAGAAGACAGTGCAATCAGCTTTGCTTAGACGTGATGGAGCCCAGGGCTACGTCCCACCATGAGAGCTGTGCCACGTTCCCCAGAAGCTAAGGACATGGCAGGTATTGCCAGGGCTATGGCACCGCTGATCTTTTCAGTGGCGAGCTCTCACTGTGGTCTCTTGTGTGCCCTTCGTTTTATTGACACCACTTCTATACGTAGGAGGTTTAAAAGAAATCACAAACCCTATTTTTATACCATTAAAACATTCCTGGGAAATCCAGCTGGGAAACCTGTGTGGTCCTGGCTATTTTTGATGATTACTGCATGAATATGTTTGTCCTCTTGAAACGGTTCTGCCAGATCAGTGACCGTGTCTTGTGTTCTCAAAGAAGAAACTGTATTTCAAGTACTCACAGTGCCTAATTATCATGTAATCATTAATTTAAATGTAATATTGTGTTTCTTCTGTGGGGGAGTGCAATAGTTCAGTCAAGATCACAGTCTAGGTGACTTTGCTCCTGTTTTTCCTCTATAGATCTTCTGTTATAGGGGAAGTGAAACAGGTGCCTTAAGAACTGTAAATCACTTTGCTATCACAGAAGCTCTTTAGCCAGGACTGAAAAATTACTTTTCCAGCAAAATTTTCAAAATGCTTGTGTGCACAGTAGAGAATACTCCAGTAACTGTTACGTGGAGAGAAATAATCACATATGTTATATTTTCACAGCTCCATCACGAAGCTATTACCTTTGTTTAGCAACATTTCGAGTATTGTTTTGGATTTGCAGAGAGGAGTTATTTCAGAGTCTGTTCAATGGATATGGGCAACGTGTTTCCTTTGGACTGTTTCACAGAAACATAAACTCTTTGTGATCAATTAGAGAACCCAATTAAGTACCTGCAGCTCTGCATGGGTCAGCTACTTCTGCTTCATATGGCCATAAACGTTTTATGTTGCCTATATGGAACGGCAGTTTTCTGCCTTCTGATCTGAAGAGGGGATATTTTCAAGAGCGCCCTAGAACCTGGGCTTATTGTGGTAACAATTCTCCTCAGAACTAGAAGACTGAGAAATTGTAATAAGCTGTTTTCTTGTGGAAAAAATAATTACACAAGATCGTCGGTGCTACCTGTAATAATTGACTAACTGGACAGTAATTATTCCAAAACGCTGTTGAGAGTGTATTGACCTTGGTGATCACTCACTTTCTCAGTGGACAGCGGAATAATTGTCTTTGCCTAAGGATTCCCTAGAAGCTGTTCTCAAATCAGAGCAGCACCTCAGCGTTTAACTCATGACATTGTGACATCCATTAGGAATGCAGAGAGGTAGGTATTACCCTATTCAATCCGATTAAAGATCCAATTAACTTAGAATCCAATCTCTGCCAGGAACTACTACGAGATGACTCAACGCCCTGGGAAAAAAAGTATCAAACCACCTAAACAACCAGTGTTGCACCTTCCTCCCCTGAACTCTCATTGTGATAAGTAAGAAACACACTGTCCCTGAAAACGTTCTTTTTTTCCCCTCTTTTCCTTCTTACCAAGCAGTTACTGCTTGGCTTCCATCCTGAAACATGAGATCAATAGCCCTGATAAATTCTTACCCTGGCTCTGGAAAGTATTATTATTAGCAATTTAAACATCTAATCATTCTCTTAATCATTATGCCCTTTGTATCAATAACATTTTTGTGTCAGAGAGTTCACAAAGTTAATTATTGTGATTTTTCTCCTGTTTTAAATTTGTTGTCTCTTAATTCCAGAGTGATCATTAAAGTGACAATTTGACCTTGTTTCACCTGTTTTCATAAATACTTGTGCCTGTCATGTTCATTCCTTGAAATACTTCATCTGTACATGAGATACTGATAATTCTTTTCATTCCTTTCTTAAAGGGACCTTTAATATTTTCCTTATTTTTGGCCTGTTTGCTTCTTTCTCTATATACAATTCTTGAATGCCCTTCAAATGCAGTTATCTCAAAGGTAAGAATATATAAGCAGCACATCTAACTGCCAATCTTGCAATATATTATTTCTAGTCCTTTTAAATGTGCTCTGCACAGAACCTCCCATCTTGGATTCATCTTGACCACCTTGGCTTTCTGAGCAGATGCTTTCTATTGACATGATTTTTCTTTTTCTTTCTTTTTTCAGACAGAAAACAAGCCAATAGAAACACTACTCTCTTTCAGCCTTCCAAAGGCCAGAGGCTATTTGGTGAATTTAACTGCAGTTAAATAAAATGAAACAAATCTATTATGACCCTCTGAGAAAGGCTGATGGTTTAGATCACAGGCTGTTTCTAAATATAGGCATCGGAAATGAATGTCTCCCTGGGTAGATTATTCTGTAAACCGTCTTCTGCAGGTTTTTTCCAGTTTCCTTTGAGCTGAGTGCTCTGGTGGCTTTTGTAAGAGGTAGTAGTTTGAGTGGATGAAGTATTAAGATGACACACTATAACAGATATATATATACACACACATATAAACACACACACAAATAGTTAAATTGCTTACTATATGTATGTTTTATATGTATGCATGTTTTTGCATGAAATTGTTTAACCATCATGACAGTTCATGGAAAAAGAAGGTAATTTGGAATATAGCTTGTTTGGGTTTTGTTGGGTTGTCTTTTTCCTGCAGCATTTTGGACAATGCTTTTGACTTGGGCTTTTGAATCTGGTATTACTGTATCTTCCCTGAAAATAATCCCAGTACCTGCAACACCTGATGTGATTAAAAGGGGGAAAAAAAAAAAAAAAA
>VZTM01009698.1:125862-193651 GCA_013400555.1 Jacana jacana | reverse complement strand
ATATATATATACACACACATATAAACACACACACAAATAGTTAAATTGCTTACTATATGTATGTTTTATATGTATGCATGTTTTTGCATGAAATTGTTTAACCATCATGACAGTTCATGGAAAAAGAAGGTAATTTGGAATATAGCTTGTTTGGGTTTTGTTGGGTTGTCTTTTTCCTGCAGCATTTTGGACAATGCTTTTGACTTGGGCTTTTGAATCTGGTATTACTGTATCTTCCCTGAAAATAATCCCAGTACCTGCAACACCTGATGTGATTAAAAGGGGGAAAAAAAAAAAAAAAAGTGAAGCAGCTCAATATGGAGCATGTAAAACTTTTAGATTTAATCTGGGGAAGTGAATTTGGAAACTTGAAATCACACACCTATAACGCGTGTGTTTGCATGAGGATGCACATAGAAGTGTACATACACCCTCTGTTCATAAATATTGATGTGTGGAATTCAGATCTATGTCTTGTGCAGGCACATGAAAAGTGCTGGAGAGCTTGTATATTGGTGTTTATTGGTTAAGTCTTAAATTAACAGTTAAGTCTTTCCACAGCGATGGAGAAGTGATTCAGATTTGCTGTGTTTTAGGGTATTGCTTTTGTTTAGGGGCTCCTCTCTGCAGAATATCTTCCTGTATTTGGCTGCAGACACTTGCTGTGGCAGATGTTATGGCTCAGAGCAGACAAGAAGATTCAGATTTTTTTCATTTTCCTTTTTTTTTTTTTTTCTTTTTTTTCCTTTTTTCATAAGTGACTTGCCCCCAGGCATGTTTTGACAGGGAGGATATCATTTCAAATTAAATGTGAATGTGGAGGCTTTCCAAAGCTACAAATTGCAGAGATTTCTCAGTGTGACTCAAAGTGAAAAACAGTGTTGTGCACACCAATGACTTGCTGTGGTGGAGCTCCAGTCCTGAAACCCGTACTTTTTTTTACCTTGATAGAGATTTGGACCTGTCCATGAGTGAGCTGCTTTGACTTCATTCCTTTAAGAACTATTTTCCTCCATAAACTTCAGAAACGCCAGCAGGATGGAGCTGGTTTTTCCCTGCTGCCTTCAGGGCAGGTTTGGGATGGTGACTGTCCTGGTTTGAGGCAAAACAAACCAATTTTCTGTTCAGTAGTTTTACTTTTTTAGCTGGTCTTTTTAGCAGGTCTTATCACTGTGAGACGAAACACTCTCTGAACAATGTGCTGTTAGTTTCAGACTTTAGTTAGTTAGAAGAGGCCCAGCTAAAAAAGTAAAACTACTGAACAGAAAATTGGTTTGTTTTGCCTCAAACCAGGACAGTGATTCATGGTTTAAATTTTCATTTTCCCTACTTTCTTTGATGGTCAGGTGAATCTCAAGCATCAGGGAGCAGGAGATATTTTTAAGAGGACAAAGATTGTGATCTGAAAGCAGGCAGTCCAGAGGATGCTTCCTGCCAAAGTCTGCTGGAGGGTCATGAAGGGCTTTTTGTCTGTTCTAAGATGATTACTTTTCCCCTTTTACATGGGGAGAGGTGAAATGAGGAGAGGAATTCATTCTTAATTGTCATGGGGTTTTTGTTGGCTTTTTTTCCCCCCTTTTTTTTTATTTTTTAAACTATTTCAGGAGAATTAATGAAGAGAACATCCAGTTCTGAGCTATTGGTGACTGTGATCTCTACGTCTTCTGAAGTAAGAGACCTTAATACTCCAGATCTCCAACATTTGAAAGCTTTTCCTTAGTCTATGAGCAGAACTTTTTCTAACGAACAAAAGCAAAAAGAACCCCCTCATTTCTTGCCCAGATCTCCAAATTTGTGGCACAGCCATAACGAAGGTCAGATTTGCATTGTTTGAAGCTGGTACTCTTTGAGTAGGTTCTGGCTTTCTGAGGATATTATGTCTTCTCAGAGTTTTTCTTTCATTCTTCCTACCTTTATTCTTCTTTTCACCTTTTGTTCCAGCTTTTGACCCACATTTCATCTCTTTCTCTGCTTCTGTCTCTTTGGTTCTGCTCATACCCCCCAGCCGCTAGGTCTTTGGGCAGGCATCCTTGAGCATGAGATGTTTCTGCAGGCTCTGGGACAGTCCTCGCCAGAGTGTTTCAGTGTTAATGTGGTGTCAGTAAAAGGAATGAAGCTGATCAAGGGCTGCTTTCATCCATGTGTGACTTCAGCTGGGATCTGTTAATTTACATTTCCCTTGGAAATGGGCGGAACTGTGGAAATTTGTAGGCAGGCAGGATCTGTCCCTCTGCCTTGGCTACGTTAGCCCCAAGGCCTGAAGCATCTTCTGGTCCCTTTAGGGAGCTGTGGACATGAGCTTCTTTTGTCTCACCATGTTCAGAAGGTTTTTCCTTCTGTGCTGAGAATACAGTGTAGGAAAGGAGCGAGAGCCAACTCTGATAGCTTTAACCCATAATAAATCTGAAGTCCTCGGGGAGAATGGAGATTAAAGAGCCAAAATTCTCTAGGAGATTGTCACTTGGCTAATGATGATAGTAGCCTATGGCAGTTGGGGATGATATGGCTGATACTTAGCAGGGGTTGTGAACCAATTAGTCTGCTCAACAAAATACTGGGTCCACTGGGTGCAAATGTTAAGAATATTTATAGGATTGGCTATGGAGTCGGCTAATCAAAACTGGAGAAAGCTATTTAAGAGGATGTCCCAAGCTCTACAGAGGCCCTGAGATTACACAGCTGACAGATAAACAAATGTTTGCCCATGTAAATATTGGGACTTAAAGATTGTATTTGTACTCATTTTCAGTTTCCTAGCATTGTAAAATCAATTAGGGGTGCTTAAACCATGCTACAGTCTGCTTCCCTGTGGAGAGCTGACTTTAGTGGTGGCCATCCATCACAGAATCACAGAATGTCAGGGATTGGAAGGGACCTTGAAAGATCATCTAGTCCAATCCCCCTGCCAGAGCAGGAACACCTAGAACACTGCCTCTAGGTGTTCTCTCATAGGTGCTCTCCTGCAAATGGACTTCCTCCAACTCTACTTCTGGTGTTTCTCAGATGGTCCAGGTAGGAGCTCATTTCCATGATGGCAGAGGATGTCACAGAAGCTGGCCCAGGTACGATGACAGCAGCACAATAATAATTCAGCATATACTAGCATGTTGTTTTGCGTTTGTTAACTGCTTAAGCTCTGAGTATTCCTATTAACTCTTGTACCCTTTAATTCTTTAACTCATTAACTTGCTGTAGTACAAAACTGGCATCACAGCCCGGTCCAGTGTATCAGTAACATCCAGTTCGTTATGCTGGTGGTGTAGAGAGTTGGTGCTTACATGAGATTTAATTGTAGTGTTGGAGAATTCATCTAAATGTACAGGGTGGCTTAAAGGTTCATAAGGGTTTCTTTCTTGGCTTGATTGTTTATTTATTTGCACTTCATGTGAAGTGGAATGAATAAAATAAACGTTCAGGGTTTTGCCCCTGTTATCTAAGGCATCACTTAGCTTCTGCTAAACAGATAATACAATGAAAAAAATCCACAGGCTCTCACTGGAAAAGCTTTCTGAAACCTGAGACTATTGATTCCTCAGATGGGAGACTTAAATGTGCTTAGATGTGATTTTACAGAGAATCTGCAAATAGAAGAATGGCTTCTGACTCTGCTACTAAGCTTCTGATCAAAAAATATTCTGCCTTGCTATTTTACAGCTGTTATATTACAGCAAGCAATCAGTTTGAAATACAGCCATTTTGAATTTGGTGCTGAAGGTGGTTTTCTCCAGTACTTATTTGAAAAATCACTTGTTAAACTGGGGCATTTATTGTATTTGGCAAGCTCTAAACTAGGTCTTTACTTATAGAAAAATAAAATATTAATAAAAGCCAGATTGCAGATTGTTCTGGAAAGGACTATGTGGTTATACTTTTATTATTATTATTATTATGAGTTTTTACACTCCCCCTGTGTAAAAGCTTTCTTTGTGCTGCTGCGATTCTGGCTGTAAGTGGTTTTAAGTGCAGTGGGTTTTAATATATAGATGTTATTTCTGATGGATCTTATATATTGAAAATGGCATAATGTCTTTTTTGATCCTGAAAAGCATGATGCTTATTGGTACTGATAATTCTTAATAGCTTTCTTTTTTTTTTGGTTTGGGTTTTTTTCTTTTTCTTCTGTTGATATGTGTATCAGAGATGCAACATACTGGCAGTTAAATGGGGTAAAAATGGTCTTTTCAAGAGGAAGATCCAAGTCCATGGAGACTCTCTGGGGATCTCATTAAAGCGCTCTTTTCTTAATATAGTGTACCGCAATAACAGCTATCTGAATCCCCACAGTGTGGTTTCCTGATAGGTTAGTTTACACAGAATTAATTGTCTAATTTTGCAAGCAACCAGTACAGCGCACATTGATTTTTATGTATTTATTTATTTATTTACTTTTAGCCTGATGTATTGCTCTGGTGGATTCTGATTCATATTCTAAGATGGCTTTTACAGTCCGTCCTTACCTGTACCACTTTCTGGGAGGACATAATATATAGGAATCATAATTGATTTTGATTTTATTTTCTTTTATTTTTATCATTCTTCTCTTTATCCTTCCATATATAGGAATTGCTGTTCATTTAAGCAATTCTTGCATAAAGCGTTGTTAAGTGACACCAGTAAAAGGATGCAGCAGAAAAGCAAATTCAGATTTTTATAAGGCTTCTGTGGGTTGGATACTCCGGAGACCAGTCCTGAATGAGGAGACTGGACTTCCCTTGTCCTCAGAGGCCAGCAGGCTGGTCTGTCTGGCATGGGAATAGCAAAGAGAAGATGAGCCTCGCACAGAACAAAGGACCAGCAACTTGCAGTCAGTTGATACAGAAGCATAGAAAACTGTGTTTGAATAAAACCTCATAGGCTGTGGTGAGAATTTGGCTTGAGCAGGATTTTAAATATATTTTGGGGTGTGTGGTGTGTGTGCATCCTCTTAAAAGTGACATTATTTTCAAATAATTTGCATGCAAAGAGGAGTTCTGTCTCACTGTTATTTAGCCACGTGAGAGAGATGGAGTTACGCAGAACATTCTTCAGCACAGTTTGGGGCAGGACGGCTCCTAAAACAACTGCTGGCCTCAACCAGCTGCTAAATATTGCCATCCAGCTTGGCTCATCATTGCTGCTGCCTTCAGGAGATGACTCTCCTTCCCTTTACCTGCTCAGGGTCCTGCAGCAGGGGAGAGAAGATGATGGGCTGCCGCTGATTCTTTGCCCTTGGACCTGGCTGTGTTCGTGCAGCCTACTGATGGTTTTTAACCCAAGGAAGGGTTTTGCTCTGCAAAGGCCATCACTCAGTGCAAACATCTCTGGCAAAACAGTGGTCACTCGCTTACAAGCAGCATGTTGGCTGGAGGAATTAGTGACTACGTCCTCAGCTACTGTAAACTGGAGGAGTTATACCAGTAGCTGAAAGAACTTTCTGCACAGTCTGGAAGCAATACAAGAGTCAGGGAATCAGCATGGGCTGGATATCAGCTGGAAGTAAGGTGGGAATCCGGAGACAACCACAAGAGAAAGTCCAGTCCCAAATGTGTGCATTTGTGGATGCTTGGATATCTGCACTCTTGGTGTGGTGATGGGTTATTAAAACACATCACACTTCTATAGGATGAAGAAGGAAGAGCAGAGGAGCAGGTCCCCATCGTTCCATCTGGAAGTTCAGACAAAGGGTGTCCTCCAGTTGGGAGTGAAAGGATGTAAAAGTGAAACGCTTTGATTAATGTAAGTGAGCTCAGTGACAGGGCAAGTCAGAATAGCTTATGTGGAAGGAAAGGAAAAAAAAAAAACAAAAACAAAACAGCAAAACTATTATCCAAGTATGTCAGTACTTGGATTTCTGTCTTTCATTTTTCATTTAATTGAAACATTCTCCAAATGAAAACTATGATTTTTCTTGTAAGTGAACATTGTAGACAATGATGCCATCCTTGTAAGCACATCTCAGAGAGGGAAATACAAAGGAAACCAATGAAAGGCGAGCTTCTGTTTTCTTCTCATTCATTGCATTTCTAGCTCCAGCTAAAAATTAAAGAAGTTATGGTGCAGCAGTGTATGCTGTGAATTTGTAATACAGTAGCTATTCCAAACTGCTTTTGTAGACAGGGATTGTACCTTCCTGTTGGACACTGGATATGAAAAAGCTAGCCTAGAGGCTGCAGCATGGATCCATCTGCATGTCTCCATCAAGCTGGCAAAGTGTGGCAGTTCCCAGGTATTACAGACAATGTTGGCTGCACTGGGCTTGACCACACATAAGGCTGTTCTCTGTTAGGAGACACCTGAAATGTCAATGTGCCACCATCCTGTCTGGTCCCATGGTGGGGATTTGGTGACGTGCAGAGCCTTTGAATGTGTCCCATCCTGGCACCACTGGTAATGTGCATGTTGTTCTCCTGTCAGTTGTTATCTCAAAGTGTTGACATCATATACTAAATAACACTTAAGCAGGTCTCTTTCCATTAAAAGATGAATTCCCGACACAATTGAAGTCAATGGGGCTTTTGTCACTGACTTCAATAGGTCTCAGCTTCCACCTCATGACTTCATGGGAAGAAGAATAAATTGCTGCTGAAAATGCAACTGTCTGTGACATCCGGTGGGAAAGGATAATTAGCAGTCAGTCATGGAGCTGCCATCGTGGTTGTCTGATGAATAATAGAACTGAGTACAAGTGATATCTTGCTTTCCAAGAGGGTAAAGTGATTTTTAGCAGATTATCGTGAGTGTAGGCAGCCAAGAAATGTGGTATGGAAACCAGGAGTAAGATGAATTCTAGACAGTAGACATCAACTTTTCTGTCTGGCCTCTGACACATACCATGTAGTTTTATGTAAACACTGAAAGAGTAAGATGTTGGGAATCAAGAAGACAAAGTCTCCTTGCCAGGCTTTGTTTCTTTCTTGTTGTTGTTGTTGTTGAATTGGGATTTATGTTCTTAAAAGAGCATGAGGGAG
Source organism: Jacana jacana (assembly GCA_013400555.1). Lineage (NCBI taxonomy): Eukaryota > Metazoa > Chordata > Aves > Charadriiformes > Jacanidae > Jacana > Jacana jacana. The sequence continues at coordinate 186,704 of VZTM01009698.1, read as the reverse complement.
GTTTCAATTAAAACTGTTCTCCCTTTTCGCTTCTCATCAAGCATACCTCTGGAACTGGTTAGAGCATTGTTGGACCTCTGTTGTAAGGATGATGGTACATGGGTGGAGGACCATGTGTTATGAACTTGTGCAACTTCCCTGCAATGAGGAAACTCTGGCTTGAAAACCCTGATTTCTAACAGAGAGACCAGCTGATCATGGTGGGCTTCTGGGATGAAGCACAGAGATGGGTGCTGGATTCGTAGATCTATAGCCTTTGAGCCAAGCGCACAACAATTAAAGCAGAAGAAAGCAAGCCCAGTGTGGTTTTAATCATTAGTTTCAGTTTGTAGTTGGTCTTAACGCTGCATGCAGCTTTGTGGGAGCATAAAGACGGCACTGTGATGCCGCAGCTTTTAACTAGGCCTGTTTATGTATTGTGATTGGTGAAGCTATTGACTTCATATTCTTTCATGTTCTTTATGTTCCCTTCTGTTTTGATGTTATCATGCAGTCATCTTAGCTATCTATTAAACAAGAGACTACTTCAATATAAAATGATCAAAGGGGCGAGGGAACACAGGGCCATAAAGAATATATGGAGAGCTCTGGGAGAACGGTAAGTTGAATTTAAAGGCTTTTTCAAGCTGCTTAATTCCTGCTTAGATTTCTGGTGCCACCAATAGGCAACAGTCCCTTTCTTTAAATCTTTTACTAAGCATTGACTGGCAGAATCACTGTTTTACACGGGGTTTAGAGAGTAAAAGGCCACCCTGAAGGTCATGCCCTAAGAGATTTCCTCTAAGAGCTCATTGATTCTGCTAGATTTTTGACTTGGAAAAAAAGGCCACTCCTTCCTAGATCTGTGGCTTGGATACAAGTGCCTTAGTATGTGCCAGCACAGAAGGCAGGAGCAAAAGTGTAAGTACAGGGGAAAAAAAAAAAAGAATTAGAGAAAGATGCTGTGGGGCAGAGAGACAATGATTGCAGTCTCTCACTTGTACAACTCAAACTGGTGACATTATTAGCTACTGGTCCATGAAAAAAGAAGGTATTATTTTATCGGTTTCAGAAATGGATTATATTAACAGTGAAATTGGGCAGAATAAAGATTTATGGGCACATCCTCGGCTTGAGTAAACAGGCAGAGGACCTCTGTGTGTAACAGGGATAGAAGGGCTCGCTGCAGCTGAGGAGCTGGGCTGTAAATGCCATGGGTCTGGTTTTCTTCACGTATATAAATGACCATGTGGCTGCAGTGACCATGTATGCACGGAACTGTCTTTATTTTGCACAGAAATTAAGATGAGCATGTTTTGCCTCTAACCTCATTACAGTATTGGCTTTGTAAGTTGCCCAGTGCTGTGGTGGTGATTAGCAAAATGAATCTGAAAGCCCACCCCATAAGCAAACTCTGTATTTGCGCTATTACCTACTCCTGTGATATTTCAATCTGATTCATTAGAAAAATTAGCATTTTTATGGACTAATTAGGGGAAAACGTTGCTTGTACTCCTTCTGATATACAGAGCTTTTCACAGCTTAGTAAAGCCAAGTGGAACTGAAACATAATTTTGCCCCCCTCCTCTCCCCGCTCCCCCAAGAAAAGAAGAAAAACAAAAGGATTACTCAAATTAACTCAAAAGATTGGGGAGATTTAAACTTAAAAAAAAAAAAAAAAATTAGGAGAAGATTAGATTGACTATACTTTTGGCAGTTTGTGCAGTTTTTTGAATTCAATATTCCAGATATCTTTCAGCTATTTTGGTTCTTCAGGCATAAAAATATTTTAAAAGCTGTCAGTCAGCCACCATATTATTTTTGTGAAGGTGGCGAAATGCACAGGAATGAGAATGAATAGTAACGTGTGCATTATTCGGTATCTATAAATACCAAGTGATTTTCATTGTAAGTTGATACATTTCAGTCAACATACATTTTAGTGTTCCTCTTCTTTTTTTAAAACCCAGCTCGGGTTTCACCAGACCGTAGCTGCTCACTCACTCAAACGCATCTTAGTTTTTCCCACGTTCTCCTAATGAAGCGCTCGCTTTTGAAGTTTAATTCTAAATATGCATGTGTGTCACTCGCTCCTGCTCACATTCTCCATTTGCCAGGAGGGTAAAAATGGGAGCCTGCAACTAAACATCTGAGGTCATCTTTTTGTAAGGGAAGTCTTCTTTCTTCTTAGAGGATGGAATACCATTATTTTAATCAATGCAGACATCTCCTGTTTGGATCGTTATGCTTTGATAATGATCTTCATTTACAGAGACACAGAGCAGTGAACCCCTCATTTTGAGCTTCTGTGGAGAAGGCAGAAAATCTCCATCTTGCACAGAGGGTAGAAGTTCAATTAGGCGTTTTGGTGTCATGGGAGGTTGATCGTGCTTTAATTGGCTCCAGCTGACTGGCTTTTAGGACATGATATTCTTCACCTGCAGTTGGATGCTTCTCAAATATGTATGGAATTTTTTATTGCGTTTGAAAACAAAGTCAGAATAATTATTTCCAAATGATACTTTACAAGTGAAAGCCCTATGATAAATACAAGTGAAGAACAAACTATTAAAATTGTAGAATAATTTAACTTGGAAAAGACCTTTGGAGGTCATATGGTCCAACCTCCTGCTGAAAGTAGGAGTGATTTTGACATTAGATCAGGTTGCTCAGGGCTTTGTCCGCTTGAAAACCGTAATTAGCCCTCTCTTCTTCAGGCTAGACAGAGTTTCACCAGCCTCTTCTCCTAAGTTATGTGCTGAAGCCCCCTCATCATCTTGGTCTTCTCTGCTGAGTTTTTGCCAGTTTGTCAATGTCTGTTCTGTAACAGAGAAACCAGAACTGGATGCTCTGTTCCAGATGCACTCTCACAAGTGCTGAATAAAGAGTAATAATTGCTTTCTTTGACCTGCTGGCTTTGCTCCTGCAAATGCAACCCAGCATGTGGTTGGCGTTTATCACTGTCACTGCCAAGTCCTGTTTGACCCCCAGGCTGTCTCCCTCAGAGCTGCTTTCTGCACCATGGGTTTCCATTTGCAGAGCTCCTGCAAAAAATCTGCTTTGGCTGAATATTGTAACTTTTCCATAAACCCATGTCTCCAACCTGTTGAGATGCTGCTGAATGGCAGTCCCACTCTCTAGCAGCTCAGCTGCTTCCCAGCTCTGGTGTCATCTAGTAACTTGCTGAGGACACCGTTTAAGTTGTTAGTGAAGGTATTATGTGGTTAAAAAGATTGCCGTCAGGAAGATTTGCTCCGTAATCATCGTTAGGACTGAAGTGAGGTTCACTTGGCAGTTGGATGTTGGAATGTATGTTGGAATTCCTTCTTGCCCTTCCGTAAGGATGTCCATGATAGTTTCCTTTTTAAGTCATCACAAAGATCCCCCAATTTCCGCAATATTTCAAATATACTAAGAGGCGCTTCAGAATGATGTCAGCATGTTTTCTGTGCATTCATACACCTGTGCAAGTCCAGTTTCATTAAGTGGTCCCAAACAAAATCTTCCTCTACTGTAGATAGGACTTCCCTGCTCCAGACAAAGGCATTAGGAACATGGACCTGGGCAGCCTGAGAGTAGACTTTGCCAGTAAAGACTGAGGGAATAAAGTCACTGAAGGCTTCATGCTTCCCTACCTTTTGTCAGTATTTCAGTCAACATATTCAGGAGTGACCCACATTTTCCCTAGTCTTTTGCTGCAGATGTACCTCTGGTTGACCCTTTCTGATTGGCCATACCATCCCTTGCCAGTTTCAACTCCACCTGGGCTTTGGCTTTCCTTGCCCCTGCAGTCTGGGCAAGGTTTCTATAGACCTTCTGGGCAGCCCATCACCACCTTGACCTTCTGTTCACTTTCCTTTTATGTTTGAGCTCAGTCAGGGATTCCACATTCAGCCAAGTCAGCCTTCTGCCACGTCTGCTGTGCTTCCCACTTGTCAGGGTGGGTTGTTCTCATGCTTTTGAGGAGGTTTTCCTTGAAGATCAAGGAACTCCCCTGTGCTTTTCTGCACCCCAGGACAGTCGTCCATGACATTACACCTGCTAGTTCCCTGAGCAAGCCAAATTGCTCTCCCGAAGCTCAGCATCAATATTGACTTTGATGTGCTCATGAAAGCTCGGTTGCTTGTGCATCACCAATTCCCATCAGGGTGCTTAAAGTCACCCAGGATGACCAGGGCCTTTGATTGTGAAGGCTGAATAAAATTCATCCACTTCCAGTTCTTGATCTGGATAACAAACACCCACAGCAGTGTCCTTCATGTTGGCCTCTCTTATTCTTACTCATAAACATTAGCTCTCACAGGATCTGTCACCTGTTCCACAGCAGAACGCTGCACATAGAAGTCTTGAGAAATAAATCTGACTCAGTCATCTCTTGTGAGGAAAATTCTATTTTCTGAGCACGTGTTTGAACAGCTTTTCATCCTATACAGTGCCTTCTCTAGGAGAAATGTATTTTTTTCCGGTAGACAAACTTGAAACTTTTGTGGACTCAAGAGATTTGGGGTACCGTAATAACTTAAGCATATGCTTAATAGCATTTCTCAATGGGGAATTTTTTGGTATAAAGTCTTTATGAATATCTATGGATAGAAGGGGTTAATACCATTCTTCATATCTGAAGTACCAATGTAAAGTACTTAGTGAATTGAGATATTTTTCTAAGTTGCACTTTTCTCTTTACACTTTCAGCAGTTCAGAAGTTGGGATACTGAAGTTGCTCATCTTGACCCCAGTCATCTTCTGTGTTAATGAAATGCCTTCTGCAGTTACTTAGTTAGGTCATCAGCCTGGGACTCGGAAGTGTTATTTCTGGGACTGCAATCATCCTACTGCTGCAATTTTCCTATCTGAGTTGGGGATAACAAAGCTTTCCTTCTTTGCAGAATGCTTTGAGATTTGATGAGGAAAAGCGCTATATAAGCGTTCAATATTGTTATGTGAACAAATACTGCTTTGTTTGCATGGTTTGACTATCTTATGAGCAAGTGGGGAGTTGATGACCAGACTGAGATTAGAACTGAACAAATGAGCTATAATGAACAGCTCCAGTCTATTGACTTTATTTTTCCTTCTGTTTGAAAGTCATTAACTTTTATAAGTCAATCTCCAGAGAAATTTTTAGCCTATAAATCATTTGCCAGTTGGGTTTAGAAATCTTTTAAGTTTGCCCATTTTGTAGTTTCGCTTATCATCTTAGATGCCAGATAAGTTACTGATTAATTTGTATGATCATTAGCAATCTGCACATAGAATAGCATTTTATAAGGTTAAATTTCCCATTTGAGTGCTGGGCACTTCTCAAGTGCATTTAAAAAGCATTTCTAGGAAAAAACAAAACAAAAACCAAAAAAAGCCCAACCCTGAAAATTACGTATTGACAGGAAAAAAGTATTTCTTCATTAAAACTGTACTGTAAATCTGTTGGGAACAGGGCAGCAGCAAAATCCATCATTTAAAAAATAGTTTAAAAAGTCTTGCACTTAGTCTCATGGGTTGGATCCTTTTGAATTTGGGTGTCATGGCAGCTCACATGGGAGTGACTTCTGGACTGCAGAATGGAAAAAAAGCATCCTCAGTTAAATTTGCATACTGCCTGCTTCAGATTTTTTACCAGGAAATGTTAGGAAAATGGTTTACTAGGTAGTATAAATAAAAACACCTTTAACCAAACCACGCTGATTTGTCACAGTTGAAGATTTGCTCTGAATTTTCTGAGAATGACTGTGTGTTTTGGCACACGGGTGTGAACAGTTGAAATCTAATCTGGATCTGGAAAGCACAGATATATTTTTTTCTGGCTGTATTCTTCCCTGGAACCCAGGTAGGAATCTATGTGTCTCAAAAGATGATGGAAGTTTTTTAGCTGGGATGTAGATGTCCATGATGCTGCCTCAGTTATTGGTCAGTTCACTGATCTCAGTTCCGGAGAAACCCTTTTCTCAGCCCACGTGCCACTCAGTTGGCACATACACCCCACGAAGAGGAAAGGTTGTAATGCAGAGTTGTGTTGAGCATTAGAAGGTTACTGAAATCAAGTGAAAGTGCGCTCTATACCTTGGGGACTTTAAATGTAAAATCATTCTAACTAATAAGCAGGTACTAAGCGTGCCAGATTTTACCCCACGGTTTGCATGGGCTCCTGTGGCGGTGTCGGTTTTGCTCGCTGACTTTTAGTGACTACCAGGATTTATTGACCCCAGAGGGAAATATAGACAGAGGTGATTCTTCCCAGTCACAGTTTTCCTAGAGGGACAATAACACCTGGTGCTTGCTGTAAATTTAAAGTCAACGCCTGCACGTGTGCGGTGGCACTGGGTTTAAATGCTGAACGCTCACCCCCCCAGCTCGCCTGGCAGGGCTGTACATGAGACCCCAGGGCTTCTGCACAGACCCTGGCATTTTCTTTAGGGAAAAATATCCGTGATGTGCCTGGCTAGTGACAAGCCTGGGAGAGAAGAGAAGAGTGTGCATGTGTATGCATTAGCCTCAGTATGTATGTTAAAACCGCGGTGATTTTCTTATGGTAACCATTATAAGAGCTTTTAATGCCATACAGCCCTATTGCTAAGCTCACTACAGACCTGAATTATGCACCATCAAAGCACAATAGCATTTCCTATGGCTGAGTAACCGTGGAGCAGAATCTGGCCCAACATGCCTGATTTACAAAAACCTGTTCATGGCTGCCTTCTTTTATTGGTACAGTAAATCATGGAAATTGTTGGCTAACATCGTGAGATGGTCTTGGATAGCTATGATTAGTATTTCAAGGCTCTGTTCATATTCTGGTAGTTCTTTCAGAAACAAACAGATATTTGAGCAACTTGAAACTTTGTGCTTGCAGTAATTATGAGCCATTTCATTCTAAATGCGAGACTGACCTGAAACAAAATATTAATATTTGGTTTTCCTGGTGGGAAAGCAGAAATATTAGTGAAATATGTGTACTGGAATGGACATCTTAATTTTATTCCTGTAAAATTAGTACTTTCCTACTGTTGGTAAAAAGAAAATAATCATATTATTTTAGAAAAAAAAAATTCAGAAATACTATTTTAATGGCCTTTCTCAGTAGCACTGCAGTTTTGCTTGGGTTGTATTCATGATGTACATGGGTAACATTACATCTAAAAATGTTTGCTTCTGTGCTAATTAAGAGTTCCTTTTCTCCCTTGCTCTTTCTCAACCCATATCGATTCTACCTACTTGGTATTAGTCTGAAGAAGTCATTTCCCTGTAGCACATTTGGACTTACGTGGGATTCATAAGCTGTTAGGATGGCAGCTTTTAGCTGTTACCCCAGTTTACCCATCCCATTCCATCCTGTGCTGTTTGGCTGGTTAATCTTTTTATTTATTGCTGAAACTTCCTCCTCAAAAAACCTTCTGCTATTGCTATGCACAAATGAAGCTTATTCCTCATTTGTGGTGGAGCTGGAGCTGATGGGAATGTTGTCGGGGCCTGGGATGCTGGGATTTGGGTCCTTCCATCCCTTTGCCACCCAGGTGTCACATGATGTGTTCTGCAGTGGGATAAACCTTCACGGTGTGCGTGCTGCGAGGCAGAGTCAGGTCTCAGCAGGTTTGATGTGCAGAGCCCAGTGCTGCTGGAGAGCAGCCAAAGCAGCATCAGAGCTTCGTCCTGGCCAGCTCTCCCTGTTTGATACCGTTCTGCTCTGTCAAGTCTTCTGGGCCAAACCCAGGAATTATTTTTCTTGGTGTTGTGGGGATCTGCAGCAGGTGCAATTCAAGTAATGATTCCTCTAGGACAAGAGGAAATTGCCTCAAGTGGCACCAGGGGAGGTGCAGGTTGGATATTGGGAAAATATTTCTTCATAGAAAGGGTTGTCAAACATTGGAACAGGTTGCCCAGGGAAGTGGTGAAATTGCTATCCCCGGAGTTATGTATTTAAAAGACGGGTAGAGGTGGTGCTGAGGGACATGGTTTAGTGGTGGTTTTGGCAGTTTTTACATTGATGGTTGCACTCTTTGATCTTAAAGGTCCTTCCAGTCTAGAAAATTCTATGGTTCTAACATTTAAATATTTAGTTTCTGGTTTTCAAAATGTTGTCCAAGCCTGACTCAGAGGCTCATATGTCACCGATTTGTGTATCTTTCAAGGAGAAACGGATGGATGAAATATGAAGGTCACATTGCAGCAGGGACCACTCATCCCTGCTCCAGTCTGTTCCTCCTCGACAGTCAGGAGATGGAGGGGCCCGGGAAGGCTCATGCCATCTGTGGCGTGGCCAGAGGCTGTGGTGATGCCAGCCATAATCCTTACTGCAGCTTTTGCTCCTGGTCCTGCTCAGAGACCAAGTAACACCCCAGGTAGCTTGACACAGGGATCAGAGGTGTCTTAAAGCCATCTTTGTGCCCTGCTACTTCTCTTTTCTGCACCATGGGCCACTAAGCTGAAAACAGCGTCAAGTTCTGTGAATGACCAACCAAGTGAATTAAAGTGCAAACTGCATTCCCTTGCTCAGAAATCTGTCAGCTCCCTCTAACCTTTTGGAAAATTGGAAGACCAAAGTGACTGCACTTGCAGAACGTCATAACAATGAAGTGCCTTTGCAAAGCACGAGCAGCACTGGGAATCCAGACATGCAGTCCATACCCACAGAGGAAAAAGATCATCTTTTTGTTCCTCATCTTTAAAAATCCCAACAGATTCACAGAACTAGGACACCTAACTACTTTGATTCAGGCCATGAGGTCTCTAGGACAGCCATAAATCCCCATTTGTAAGGCTGCAGAATTTTCCCTTGTAGTACACAAGGCATGAAAAACCAAACAGCGGGTTACGTTTTCAGCACAGACTGGGAGACAGGTTTCTTTTTTTTCATTAAGACATACATTGTTTCAGCAATTCTTTTCCAGCGTAGCACTGGAAGCAATCTTTCTAGACCATTTTGCAGGTGCTTGTTTTCTGCAGCCTAGGAACAGCCGTGCCACACGTCATCTCAGTCCTCTCTGAAATAAGCCTCATGGTTCATTTTTAAGCGTAAGTTGCTTGATTTGGACAGAGAGCTGTTCTACCTGAGCAAGGGAAGGAAGAGCTGTCTGTGCCTGTGGCATAGGTGTTACACAGGAGGATTGGTGGTGCGTTCCTACCAACAGCATCACCCCAGATGGGAACCCCTGGGGCACAGACCACCCAGTCCTAATTCCTTTTGGCTGATATAAATTGGCTGGCTCTAAATCAAAACACCCAGTGATACAGACTAGGTTACCAGTACTGTATCTTGTGGGTTTTTTTCTAAGTTTCACTGGAACCTTTTTTTGATACAAACCCTTTTCCTTCAATCTATGAGCTCTATTTACCCTTCCCCTGTCCCTGCAGTACACTGATAGCTTCAGTCCTACAAACCTTCTCTCCAGGAAATTCTATTAAGATTTTCTTTCAGCAAAAGGGAGCAGCCCTTCAGAAATCCTTTAGTGGGTCTGTTCTTTCCTGTTGTGGTTTGCCTCTGTTGCTTTTTCTTTTTCCATGGATAGCTGTAATTTAAAGCTTACTAGATCGATAAGTCCAAGATGCACAGCATAAATGGGATAAGCAGACAAACAGCTGGTAAAGATAGGAGGCAGCTGATTAAAAAGAATTCAGCTATAAAGCATTTGAGTTACTCTTCACTGCTGTGATTTTTGAATTAGATTACAAAGTAGGGGGGGGGATGGAAGTGTACAACTCATAATTCCCTCCTCCCTCAGAATCTATCATTAAAAGTGTTTAATTTTGTCTTTTTTTTTTCATGTCTCTGAATAAAAAGTGGATTATTTTTTTTTATTTGGGATAAATGTTTTAATCAATTGCAAATGAATTGGCTTAATACAGGGATGGCTGGGGGAAACATAATGGCAGGAAATCAACCCACTGAAAGAGGGTTGCCTTCTGGCCTTGGACTCTGTACATCCAGTCCTGTGACAAACTGAAATCCTGGAAATAGCATCTGTTTTACACTGCTTCGTGGCACAGGGATTTTTATTTTACACTGCTTTACAAGCCCTGGTGAATGTGCGTGGGACTGGGTTTGGGTTTGCTGTGCTTTCCAGCCGAGACATGTCTTACAATCCTTGGACCAAGCTGCCGCAGCCGTGTTGGGTTATGCCCAGCTGGCACAAGCTGGAGACCAGGCAATTTGCATTTGGCATTACAAATTGCAGTTACATTACTTTCTGAAGGTAAAGACGCTATAAAAAGGCTGAGCGTAGTGCCAGCAGGAGAGTAAACGTTTCTAAGCTAAAGCCTGAATAGAAGTCAAGAAGGATTAAGGTGCAGCTGAAAGTAGAATTGAGGTTCCTAAATCACTGCAGAGCTTTCGAAAATGTTTTCTGTTCACATGAGAAACAAAAATTTATTGACAAAGGGGTTGAACCTCAAAATCTATGTGCTCATGAATTGTGTTTCAGTGAAATGGCATGCTTCTCTTGACAGGGAGGTTTATATAAATGTTCTCTGAGTGGCCTTACAGAAGCTCTGTGAAAGACTGGAGATGTGTATGGCAATAAGCATATGGACATTCATGTATGCCAGATTCAGCTATATCTACATGAATATAGCAAAGACACATTACAATATGAATTTGAAAAGCTGTGGGAAAGGAGGTCCATGTGGATGTGTGCACTTTGGAAGAAGGATTGGGTGTATCCATGGGGAAATAAGTCTGTCTGCAACTGGTGAAATGAGACCAGATAAAGAGATTATCAAATAGTGACAAGAAAGAAAATAGGTTAGTTGAATTTCTCTTTATCACTTCTTTTCCCTAAAGACATCTCACCAAATATCTTGTCATTTGTACGGAGAGTCTGGAAAGAAAATCACTTTTAGAGGTGACCCACAAAGAAAAAAAAAAAAAAGAACAAAATGATGCTTGTGTGCTGCTTTTGCTCCTTGGTGGGATGGGAACATGGCCTGGGAATTACATTCTGTGTGTGTCTACTCTCTTTTGGGAGAGCAAGAAAAGTGGCCTTAAGTCTCCAAAGCCTCTGCGGCTCCCAGCACATAGTGGAGCATCCTCTGTGAACAGAGCAGGATGCTGAACAGGGACTGAAGCCCCTGGTGCCACCACAGCTCAGCCAGGAGAGAATATCACGGTGCTGGTTCAATAGCAGAGCTGTACGGAGTCCACTTCTGTGAGAGATGGATACAGAGGTCCCACTCTTTTTCAGTGTGTTTGAAGTGGGGGGAACAACATTGGAAAAACAAAACCTAAGGAATATGTTTCCTCTCGATTAGGCTTTTCTTTCATGGGCCTTTATTAATTTTTTTTAATTTATTTTAAATGAAAGTAAATATTGAAAATAAATTTGAAATCGTATTTCACATTAATGGACTACAGGAGGGCAATAATGTAAGAAGTGATTGATAAGATTAATTGTTTCTGGGTTTGTGTTATCTAGTGATAAGATTGAAAGCTGAATCTTATCTGTTTGGTTCTACATAAACACTTAACAGGCTTTAGAAAGCTTGTATTCTTAAGTAGGCAAGAAAGGCAAAGAAAGAGAGGGGAAATAGAGGTGCAGAAGAGTGACTTGTTCCAAGGTCAAAAACCAGATTTAGAATAAGAATCAGATCTTCTCATTTCAGCCCATTTTTCTATTCCGTGGAGTACGGTGCTGTTATTCAAATATGGAAAAAAACCCAACCCTGTCCTTTTCCAGTCAAACAGAGGGCAAAGAGAATGACATCAGACATTAACTCAGTGATACTGGGGAGGGAGGGAGAAAACAAAGGAATTGTACTGATAAAGATGCTATTTTTAGTTAAATTCCACATATGACATACCATTACTAAAATCACAAATTTGTCTTTCTCTCTAGATGCAGTAAACTGGGGAGAACGATCCAGATGTAAAACTGCAAATTGACCATGCATTGATGGAGAAGCAGCTGCATGTACTGGTTAGCAATGATGAATTTATTTTTTTAATTAAGTATTTGTGGTTTGGATGTAAATATTATTTACCTTTGTTTCTGAATCCTAACATTTTTCTATCAAGGCATAAACGCATGTGTATATTTATTTGTGCATGTATGTATGTTCTGGAATAATTCCATGTGATTTTAATTATTTGAAGTGTGTTAGCATGCTTTCAAGTCTGAAAGCTTTCTAATGTCAGATGGAATTTTTTTGTCTTCTCTTTCATACAAATTCAGCAAACAGTAATTTGTTACTGTCTGTAGCTCAGCCCTATGCTAGGCTTTATCCTACCGTAGCATCTTGTTGTTGAGGGAACTTGGGATTTTACATTTTAGAAACCCCTCAAATCTGTTTGGTCCTTCAACCTGTGGGAAAAGGTGCTGTAATTATTCTGTTTTGATTGATATTTCAAAGGAAGTCTTCCATTCTGCTTTCCGGCAGTTGGTGGTGTTGGCCATCGGGGCAGTGAGTTGCCCTGGAGAGTGGTGGATGGACCTTGCCTTTCTTTAAAGCACCTCTGAGACACGTTGAAGAGAAATAGCGGAAGAACAGGGCCTTAGCAGTGGCTTTGCCAACAGCTGTTCATCAGTGAAAAATGGTCTTGGAGCACAGAGTTATTTATGACTTGGGTTTCTCTAGGATAGCTCGTTACCAGGGGATTTTAGTGCCTGTGGACCCTTCCCGTAGCGAGATGTGCTTGGAGGAAATAATTACTCTGGCAAGGAATTTCTATCCTTTATTTATTTATTTTAGATCCTATTCATAAAGAAAACCACCCAACAAAAATACCCCTAAACAACTGTAATTTTGTTTTCTCTTTCTTGCTTGTGGCTGATGAAAAGGGAATCTGTGCTACCAATACTTGGAGGTTAAATATGCATTTCCCATTAACTTTTATTAGTGGGAGCTCTAAGGCTAAAGCTTTGTGAATATTTTTTATTTACACGGTAACTTTCTTTTGAGACACTGTTTCTTGGGATTTTCTGTATTCTGCTCGCTGGCCTTGACTACGCAGAGAGTAGGGCTGAGAACATCGTTCTTATGTATCTGCTGCTGCATTTCATTTTGGTATTTTTGTGGTTTGTAAAATTCACAGTGGCAATGTTATTGATAGAGTATTATCTGTCTGAATGTTGCTTTAACATACTTTTTCTTTGTAAAATATTTCTATTCCTTTATTATACCCACTGATAAATCTATTTTTCGTTATAGCTGGTAATTGTTTCAAGTAGTTACTAATTTCTGATAAACTCCAACTCATCAGGCAGTGGGATTCTGTGTCAATCACGATCTTCATAAAATCCAGTTATATTTTGATTCATCTCTCTTTAGGAGTAGTTCTGAACTGAAAAGCTTGCTTTACTCTCAGTTTGTAGGTTGGCTTATAAACTTTCTCTCTTTCAAGACCAGCCATCTGGAAAGGTCACCATGTGAAGGCTGGTTATTTTTTAGGTATGCATGAGCAATGAGAATAGATTTAGTCTGCTTTTCTTGAGCGACATTCTGTCTTGTTTCTTCTAACACAGCACCCCAAAATGCATAAGCTTTTTTCTTATTTTTTTTTCTGTTTGTTTTTTGGGCATAAAATTCTGAGTGTAGACTTGAGCAGATTTCTATATAGAATCAGAGAATAATTTAGGTTGCAAAAGACCCTTAAGATCATCGAGTCCGACCATTAACCTAACACTGCCAAGTCCACCACTAAACCATGTCCCCCAGCACCATGTCTACGCATCTTCTCGTGACCTCTTTGCCCTGCGTGACCAGAGATTGAACCCAAGGCCATTCAGATGGGGCTTCAGACTTAACTTAATATATGCTCCAATGTCTCCCCACGAGTAACTGCATTTACTCAGGATCTTTTATTTCAATGCATTTCTTGTCTTTGAGAGGGGTATTGTAATTAAGATTTTATTGCTTTTAACTCTGTGATAAAGTTCCTGTATTTAGAGTTTGTGTGTCTATTGGCTTCTAAAAGATATTTGGTGATGGGAAAGTTAGTACCCATTTGTTCTCATTTAAAATTCAGGGCGTGATAGATGAAGCTGTATTTATAAGGAGGATACACCATCATGTCATTTTCTATTTGTTTAAAAGCCAAATAACTGGTTAAGAAAGCCTTCATCCTGAGGAAAAGAAAGGGCTCATTAAAAACATTAGCTGATATAGAGCAAATTGAGCTTCAGTGCCCTGCATAAAGATTATAATAACTGTAATAATAAATGAATTAATAATGCATTAAAGGAGAATTCCTCCAGTCAGATTGTCACACGCTTATCCTTGAAAATTGACTTCAGTGAGGTGTGTCACATGAGCTAATGACCTTAACTGATGGAGTCAGGATTTTTCCACACTCCAAAATCCACTTAAATCCATAGTTTTGAACTTTTGACAGTTAGTCAAATGGACAGATGTGCCGTAAGTCGAACCATTTGGTGCTGCAAGCCAGGAGGTAGCTCTTCGCTGAAACAAAGTGATCTCTAGTTTTAACCTCAGATAATCAGAGTTGCTTAAATCCTGACTGCTTGCAAGGGCAAATCAGGTTGGTGAGGTGGTGCTGCACAGCATCACCGGGGACACATGCTCCTGGGGCTGATGTGGGATCCAGAAATTTAGACCATCTTCATCATGTGGAGAGCTTCCGTAAAGCTTGGAGCTTTTGGGTGGAGCTGACCTTTATGTGTATTACCAGCAAGTTTTCTCTGCCAAAACTGGAGATTAACTGTCACCAAACGGCCACTGTGTGGGATGATGGGGCTGTTCCCATGCTCTGTGGGAAGTAACGTGGTCTGAGTGCAGCTCGTGCTGGCATCTTCCCATTTGCTTCTGCCAGGGCTGAACTGGGAGAAGTGGGCATGAGATGTGCCTACTTGGGTACTAAATGGGAAATAACTTGAAATAGTGTTGTATCTGAAAACCCCACTGAGTTATGGGTTATAAGTATCATGAAGTTACCAGGATTTAGGAATAAATGGTCAAGTTCAGCACTGAAAAACAGGCGTCAACGGGGTTTTAGTAGTGGAAGCGAAGGTGTTGAGGCATATCTCTAAACACAGCAGAAAAGTGAGAGAGTGGGGATTTCTAATGTCTCCTCTGGGTAAGGACTGGGTTTATAATGGTTATTAGACACCTGGGCTACACAGGGGAAAAATTGCTTTAAGGGAATTGATTATCCAGGCATTGTAAAACCATGCTGGTAGTAAACTGCACCTTTAGGCACTTAGTAACCTTTGAAATGAATCCACTAGTCACTATGAAAATCAAAATGTATCTGCTAAAGCTAGGTGCTGCTGAAGATGGGGTCTATGTGGTGAGTCGTGAGGTGGTTTGTTTGTAGAATCTTGAAATAGCTGAGGCTGGAAGGGACCTGGGGAGGTTGTCTGGGTGCTTCACTCCAAAAAGGAATTGGTTGTTTGCAAATAGAGATTATTGGGAACACTGGTTCTTTTACTCTGTGTCACACTGATGCTTCTGGATGCCCCCATTTATATCTGCAAATAGGTATCTGTAGGTGTTTGCATGTGCAAACACTAAGGTTTGCCTACAAAAGACGGGAAAGCAAAATTCCTCATTTTGAACAAACAAACAGAGTCTCATACAACATAAGAAGGCAAGCAAAAGAACAACATCAGTGGGTTTCTTACCAGTTCTTTGTATCATGTTAATCTTATAGCCATCCAGTAAGTTATATAGGCGTTATACTGGAACAAAGGAAATTGCACCAGGGGTTTTATTCCAGAAGCCTTTGAGTTTGCTTGTCAACTCACTCAGTATGTAGTGTGCTTTATTTTCTGGCTAACGTGAGGCTAGCTGAACAGTTGCTCTAGTTTGCATGGGGATTCTTCTCTTTCCCTGATGTGTCGCTTGACTTTGGTCTGTTATTCTATATGCACCAGAAAAAAAAAAAATATATATCAAATATGGATAATGCATTAATGTACCAAACTGGCATGGCTCAAAGAACCCACTGGAGTGTTGTCTCTGCATCACATGATGTGGTCACTCGGGGAGCCGAAAGCCCGATTCTGGTCTTCAACTCTCCAAGCAATAAAAGACACAGCAGTGCTGAGTGTTGAATTTTGGAACAGAACAAACAGGTACCTGCCAGGAAGCTGCTAAAATAGCGATAGCCTGGGGCTGGCAGCATGTAATGAGGGAAACACAACTCTACCTGCCGGATCAGATGTGCTCCTCCACACTCCCCCTGAGTTCTGTATTGAGTGCTGTCAGAGGCAGGAGAAAGGGCTAAATGCTAAGGCTATTCTTAAATTTTTAGCAACGAGACTAGGTTCATTAGAGCTCTCATCAAATGGCTTTCAGTTGCCATCAGTCTGACTTGTATTTGAATTGATGACCTTGAGATGAAAGGCTTTTTATTCTATTACCCACCTCCTGAGCCATCAAGTCTTTAATATGCCGTGTAAAATCAGTTTTCAGATGGTATTTCTTTTATATAACATTGTCATTTATTATAACAATGTCTGATTTTGAGTGCTACTAGCTATAATTGTGCATAATACTACTTTTGTTATTCCTATTATTTCAAATATATCTGCTGTATTACCACGTACTTGCAGACAGAGAGAAAATAGATTGGTAATAGACTGTAATTCAGCTTTATATAAATGAGTTAATAAAATCACGTAAGAATAGAAAGTTAAAATAAATTCAGCATCAGCAAAGCTTGTGTATTACTTCAGTAAACTGAAATATAAGATTCTAGTTTGATGCTGAAATAAGCTTTCCTGCCAACTATTGTATGGGACTAGCAAATGCATAGTACATTAAGAAAAACAAATGAAAATATGTAATACAAGTGCATCCCAGTGCAGGAAGTGTATAATATACTGTGCTTTCCCTCCTGGATGGCTTTTTCCTGAAGGTAATACAGAGTAGACCGTGTTAAGAAACCAGTGTATACAGGAGTGGTAAACAGAAGTGTAACAACGTAGGTTTTTTCTATTTTGCTTTTATTTGCTCGTGCTTCTTGGGAAGAGACAAAACTGGTAGCACTGGGATAAAGAGCTGCCTTAGTGGACAGATTCTTTGCAAACTCTAAGGTATGGGTAGCTAATTCTATGTATTTGTTCTGACTTTGCAAGTATGTAATATGAGTTTAAAAGCACAATATGGAGCTGGTGCTGTGCTGGGCAGTAGTAGTTGATTTTGTCAAAGTGTCAAAGTTTGGTGATTCTTTTACTCTTATTTTGTTCCAGTGGAGACAACGTTTCTGTAAGATGTTATTTTGGGGGGGTTGGTATTTAGAAGTGTCAAAATACAAATTTGGCACAAGTCCTTAAGGGGTCTTCTACTTCAGCCACCAGATCACACTACCTCACCTGCCTCCAGGAGAGCTGAGTGTGCCAAGGTCTTTTTAGAAGCTTCCAGTGATGGGTCCCAACAGCCTTCTTGAAGATAGTGCATTGATTATCTGTATAGCTCAGAAAGCTTTTCATACTATCTGTCCTTAATTTTCTTCTCTGTGAATTAAGCCAATCACTACTCATGCTCATGAAGTACAGCTGATTGTATTTTCCTTAATTAAAACCCTTTCTGTATTGGAATATTGCTGCTATATCTGCCTTTTGGCACTCTCTCTTTATAGAGTGAACAAATATCCTTCTTTCTAGGTCATATTTTCTGAATCTCAGATGAATAATTACCTCCCGTGTCCTGTGGTTAACATCTGTTAATATTTCCCCAAATACCACTTGTCTCTCTGGCAGCAGACTCGCGTTGCTGACTCACGGTCAGGTTTTATCCTTTCTGTCCTCTCTGATAAAGCGTGTTTTAAAGTTTGCACTGGATTATTTCTAAAATAGATAGGGTTTTACATATCCTTTTAATTAAATTACCTTCATGATTTCAATTGGTGGGTTTTTCCTCAACACACTGGGATGATTTGGTAGGTTAGTACTGTTTTCTAGAGCACTTGTAGATCCTCCTCTCTTTCATGTGACCTAAGTCGCTCATGAAAATATGGGACCAAGTGCAAACAGCTGTGGAGATGCACTGGTGAATTCCCTCAATTTGGAAGCAGAAAGTTGAAAACAATTCTTTGACTGTGCTTATTGTTAATATAAAATAAGAAGTTGGTATCCCTACCTTACTGTGACTGAGGAATATGTTTGTCTATTCAGAATGTACCGTGTGTATTTCCTTATTATCATAGGCTAATTATCCTGATTTAAGGGGGAAAGAAAAAAAAAGGATGACTGGGTTGACATGATTAGTTCTTCACAAATACATTTTGGCAGTTTTTTCTTGCTTTATATTCCTCTGGGTGCTTATAACTCTGGGTGTTTAATCATTGTTCCTGTGTCTTTCAAGTACAGAATTAGACTGTGCAATCTTCCTTTTTCCCATTTCTAAAAATAGCTGCAGTGTTTGGCCATCTCTTACCCTCTGGGACCTCAGCCATTTGCTGGGAATGCTAAAAAAGTAATTACCAATAGTCTAAAGAGAACTTCAGCAGATATCTGAAGTATTTAAAAATAAATGTAATCCTTAGTAACTTATTTGGCTGTATCTTACGCCGTGGGTAAGCTCTGCTCAGCTTGTGTTCCAAGCTCCTAGTTAAAATGAATTATATTGAGAGTCTGGTCACTGCAAAACATCTTTTTATGGAGTCATAAAGAAAAAAAGGCATTGAATATACCTAACTTTTATATGTGTAATGTGATTTGCTATTCTTTCCCTATTTGGTAATGGATTAATTAATATTTCCCTTTACCTTTTTAATCTCTTTTTGCAGCCAAGGTACGAAGATAGAATCTTGTCATCAAAATTAAAAGGTTCTTTAGTAAATTATCGTTTTTTCTTTTTTTGTTTTTGATTAATTACAGTTAATTCAGCTACTGGAGGGTTAGAAAAACTCATTAAGATTTATATGAAGTATTTCTTATTGCTTAATTAGTCTTCATTAGTTGAACCGGAAGACTTGAAGATTTGTGTTTTTGTATTAGTCACCAACACCACGTTAACCACATGGCATTAATGCTGTTTCTTAAGGTAGTGGTTGTGTTCTCCTCTTGTCTTTCCTTCCCAGCAGTATTTTAAGTACCTTTTTGCAGTCCTGGTGTTTAATTTTTGCTCTGGCAGGAGCACTGCAGGAATGTCCTGCTCCAGCAGCCTTGCTTAGGTGATGGTTAGTCCCTCTGAGATGGAGCATCTCAAGTTCAATGGCAGCAGGACTGAGAGGAATGAGGAGGAGTTAGTCTTGGCAGACAGAGCATCCAACACCTCGAATTTTGCAGGTTAAGCTGTGAAATATCTCCTAAGTTGGGTTTTTTTAGAGGCTTATAACTTGATAACACAAAGGGGATGTCCTTGAGGCAGGTGGCATCCTGTGCAGAATTTGGAGGGGAAGGGAGATAGAGCCCTTCCAGGAAAAGGGCTTCAGGATTTATAATATGTGCACAAGAAAACAATGAAATTTTGCTGGTCTTCACCCTGGGGAAATGCAGAAACACTGTGGCTGAAATGAGTGGAAATAACCTGCCCTGAAAAACAGAACTTTGAGAGACTGTTCACCCTTTAAAAAAAAAAAAAAAAAGAGAAAAAAAAGAGAGAGAGAGAGAGAGAGAGAGAACTGTGGAGGAGGAGGAGCAAGTACTCAGGTGTAGAAAAGACAAACATGAAGACCAGTTCCCATTGTGGACAGGGAGAAAGGGGAGAAAGGCCAAAGCTATGGCACAAATGAGTGAGGATGGATGTTGGAGAGACTTCTCAGTGACTGAAGCAGCCAGGGTGGTCGTGAGGCTTCAGGTGCTGGGAAGGAGTAGTTCCTTGGGAGATGTGTCCACGAACAAATGAGCTGTGGTTGAATCTGCAACACTAGATGATTTCTTGACCTCCTTTCCAACACTCTGGTTTGAAGAGATAATAAAAATTAGATTTGGGCCAACTTTTGAAAGCAAAAGTTGTTACCAAACCAAGCATTAAAATGCATGGTTTGTTTTCTCAGGGGATTTCTTTATGTGTGAGAAAAAAGGTGTGCAATCTTGAGGTTTTAACCACAACAATATATCTAATTATGAATGCAATAAATGAGTGCACTGGTTGCAATATTAATTATAGATTCGGAGAGTGCAGTGCTGTCCTGTGATGTCCCCTACAACACAAGTATAGAATATTTGAGAGTTTTTGAATAACAAATACATGATAGATATAGTACATGTATTAAAAAGGTATGATAAACTATGCATTGTAAAATTCTCTTGAAAAAGTATGGTCTACTTTTTGTTATGTTTTAGTAGTTTTTTTGCTTTCCAGGTCCTGCTCCCATAGACTTGAACACTAATGTATTTCACTCTGCTACAAAGAGTACTCACCTTTTCTGCAACATCACTTTCCAGTTAGGTATTTCTGATAAATTTGATAAAAGGGTGCCAACACTTCTATACTTTGAATAAAGGAAATGATTGTGTTTTTTGTAACAAAAAAACCCAATGCAAAACAAAACCCCAGTACCCTTTATGAAATGAAAAGGTAAATAATTTCCTTAGCGTGACTGAGCTATTGAATTCCTTTTCTAAATTCATTCTTTAACAAGATAGCATAAATAAATGCTAGAGAATGGAAAGTGATTAAAATGTAAGAATTAATGGCAAAAAGTAGATAAGCAAATGTCATGTGTACAGATTTGCATCCTGTGGCATAAGGAGGATTAAAGAATTAATTTACCACTGGAATTTATTTTGAAAATGTCCTGAGGCCAGTTCACAAAAATAACATTCCTGTTGTGTGAAGACTCTGATGAAATCAATGGGACAAACCCAAAAGAGTAAATTGG
Organism: Jacana jacana; assembly: GCA_013400555.1. Lineage (NCBI taxonomy): Eukaryota > Metazoa > Chordata > Aves > Charadriiformes > Jacanidae > Jacana > Jacana jacana. Next base: position 166,009 of record VZTM01009698.1, on the reverse strand, counting down.
AGTAGGAAAAAGTATTGAAAAAAAATATCTATATCACCTTTTATTTTTATCAGTAAAATACTAAGTTAGTAAAAGCTACAAACATGATCAGAGTAGAAATTGGAATTCCAATTTTTTCTGAATGTACCTTGTGGTAACTAGGAAGACTTTGAAAAGAAAAAAGATTGCATAAAGAGATATGGTTGTGAACCAAATTATGAATATTACCAATTTTTTGTCTTTAGGCAACAGTAACTTGGTCTTTAAGTGATGGGGAGTTGCTTTATTTTCTGTCAGTCTGAAAACTGATTCTGACACCCTGATGCAGCCTTGATTGGATTAAGCAAACTGACATTTCTCCAGAAAAGAACAAACAAAACACACGGCATCCATCCGGTGACGCGTTGACAGAGGCGGTGTTCGCAAATTCCCTCCTCGTCAGCCCGAGCCGTGGCAACATGCCAGCTCTTATTAGTATCAGCCTGCCGACCCTCTTCCCAGATCACATATGTCTCGCAAAGTGCCGGTGTCTCCCATGTATGACGAGTGCTAAGGGTAGTAACGGGGAAACGTTTGCAGAAGGTTCTAGTTTTCATTGGAATGGGCTGCCCAGGGAAGTGGTGGAGTCACCATCCCTGACCGTGTTTAAGAGTAGATCTGATGTGGTGTTGAGGGGTATGGTGTAGGGGAGAACTTGTTGAGTAGGGCTGATGGTTGGACTTGATGATCCCAAGGGTCTCTTCCAACCAAAATGATTCTATGATTCTAAGTTCATGTTTGTCTGGAAGGACTGCTGCTGCCCTCCTCAGCCATGGCAATCCCGCATTGCGGATGCATGGTGTGTGCCCGTATGGATCCATCTTTTCTTGCCCACCCGCGTATGGGGAGTGGACTTACAAAATTACACCTTGACCAACCCAATCAGCCACATGTTAGAAAGTGAAGCCTTGAAAGCTCTGATTTCTAAAAGCTGACGTCTCGTTACAGCATGACTTGCATGCCTGAATCAGGCTTGTCAGAGATGTGACAAATTACTCGGGCATTTTCTTTAAATGCTGTTATGCTATTGACATATTTCCTCAAAACCTGTCCTGTCATGCTAGATCAAAAAAGTGTTGTGGTAGAAGTTACCTGCATGTAGCTATAAGATAGATTGTTGTGCTATTGTACTGACAGCCCGCGTTTAGTAATCTGTTTATTTGGCTGTGCCGTCTTCCATGCCTGTGTAGAAGGATTACCAAGTGGGCACATATCTCTTGGAGACATCTCACTTTGCATATTTCCTCACTACTACCTTTGAAAAAAGTCATTTGCTTCTAAACACTTCCCTACCAAGCTCAGCATTTTATATCCTGCCAAAAAAAATTTAAAAAAAAAAATGCTGATGGTGTCTGCATATGGCAAAAGAAGAAAAAGAGTTATTGCTACATGCCCTAATGCACTTTTTTTTCTTTAGTGTAGTTGCTGCTTTGTCCTTGCAAAGGACTTACCTTGTCCTGGTAAGTACAGGAGACCAGCTATGCAGTGCCTGAAATAATTTGGATGAAATTTATTATCATTAGCATGCAGAAAAGGCAAAGCCAGTTGCCGCATGAGTTCATTACAAGGGAATTATTTCCTTATATTCGCTTTAGTAAGAGTCAGCCCTAAGTGATGTTGCCTCATTAAATTCAAGAACTTGGATACTGTTATCGCTCTTCCAGATTTAATAGGCATGCTTTTTCCAAAGGGTGGCTTTTTCTATAATCTGCTGCATAGCACGCTGGCACCTGACAGATGCTCGGTAGATTTCTGCATCTGATGAGGGTTGGAGCTTTGATAAGTGTAGAAGAAAGGCTGTCGGAAAGGCCTGAGGTGCGAGGGCGCCAAGATGCTGCCACGGCAGATTTTTGCATGTACCAGGAGCTTGGGAGAGGCTGCTGTGAAATCCACCTATTTTTTATTTGTGAGCTGGTTACTCGACAGCTTGCGTTGGCCGGAGGTCACCGCGTGGTTTCTGTCGTCACAGGAGAAGTTCTGCCTTGGAGTGAGGGGTGAGGAGGACACCCACTAATAAGGGACTCGGCGTTACATCCCCAGTGTGCCGTGCTGGGAGACAAAGGGACACTGTCTGCGCTCATAATCCCTCATTTGAAACTTAATGAACAAATGGCAGGCTACAGACGCGATGGCTATGAAACCTCTTATGTTGGGCAAGAAGTGCTTTCCCACTGAGTGCTTTCTGGTTAATGATTGGGTTTCAAATTTGAGCAAGTCTTTGTTGCTGTACAGTGGTTCTGGGCTAACTAGTTTTGGGGGAGGGATAAACCTTTTGAAGGATGCTTCACGCCTACATTAGGGAAATACTGATTTTTCTTAATTCTTTCCGAGGCAGTATCGTGAATTTGTGCAGATCAGTGATGCAAAAGGTCTTTTTGATCGTCTCTTGAACTGCTGTGTCCCTACAGGGTGGTTGTTTTCATTAGCCAACTTTGGTTTACATTTCTGCAATTCAGATTTCAGTAAAAAATTAATAATACCCGTACAGCACAAAATAACAGGGAAAGTAATACTCTCCAGGTAATTAAAAATGGAGCCTTTCTTACAAAACAAGACATTCTGTATCCTGTGAACCTAAAAGCCTGACTTGTTTTCCTACTGACTTGCATTCCCAGTTGCTCATGCATTTTCTGCAGGAGATAATACTGGGTTACTCGCAGCCAATATTATGTACAGGCTGACGGGCTTGCCAGTAAATATACGGAGATTTGCCAGTCAGCTGCTCTCAAACAGAATTTGAAATGCCCTTTTTCTCAGTGGAGGCACTAGTTTAAGTTTCTGTCCTTTGAAACTTCCCCATTCGTCAGTGATTGAAGGGTTTGGATAGAAGGGAGAGGCTGCAAAAGTGTAAAAAAACTCATTTTCTCAATAAGCTGTCTCAGAAAATAGCATTTTTTCCTTTACCAGCAAAAAAAAAAAAGCCAAACCAAAATTCTCATGAAGTGAATCTTTTTCACTTAAGGGTTTTTCAACATCATAACCCTTATCCCCCAAACAAAGATGCACAGTTTTTGTCAAAACCCAACTCATTACACAAGATTTTAATTTCTCTCCAAAGGGCTTATACTTGAGTATTTATATGCAAGTGTAGTGGGTGAATTCCCAGGAAGGGGGGGACGTACACAGGCTCCCCTAACACCTCTGGGGTGCTCCTGTCCTGTCCCCCGGGCTGGTGGGCGAGGATGGAGTGAGCCCCTGCTGGCTGGGGGAGCAAAGCCCCTTCCTTGGAGGGAGCTGGAGGAGAGCCTGGGGGGCAGTTTGGGTAGTTTGGGTAGTTGAAAACCAAGCCTGGCACCCGTTGTATATGTGATAACTGCCCCCTGATGTTCTCAAGATGATAATGGAGGCAGTTTTGCCTTCTAAAATGACGTTGTGGGAGGCTTTATGAAAGATTTCAGTACGTTGGGGTTGTCAAGGCACTGGTGGAAGCACCAAAACAGCAGTATTAAGAAAGCACTTGCAAAACTTCTACTTCTTGCTTGCTTTGCGACTAAGAAGAACTGAGGCCAGCTCTTGATGCCACTGATTATTAAACGCTTTCTTTAGTAAATGGGCTTGAATACAAACATAGTCATTCGTCTCCCTCTGAACTGCTAATGCTTTTGACATATTTTTTGGAAGTTCCCATCGTGAGCTGTAGCCTTTGGACTCCCTGTGGTTTGCTGGCAACGTCCAGACCTGAAACTTTATTTTTCCTTCTTGTAGTAAGAATTAAAAATCAGTGAGAAAAGGTTGCTTGGTGTTAGGATTAGCTTGAGCTACAGTTTCTCTGCACTCTGATTACTGTTCAAAGTCATTCTCACACTTGCAAATCCAGTGACCTGTCATTTAACGCTGTGTTTGATGGAGAAATCCCCCACTGGATCCCTTAGGAGTCAATAGTGCAGACGCTGGTGATGAGAGGGAGATTGAGCCGTGAGGCAGGACATGAGTGTTGTGCCCTCACTTGATGAGAAATATATCCAAAAAAAAGGTCATGTTTCTGTGAAAATAGTGAGAAGGAGAGAATAATGTTTTAGATGAAAGATTAAGGGAATTGGATTTATATGGAATTTTTTCTGTGTATGTGTGAAGGGGTAAGGGAGTGTTTTACTGCAGGCTGGTTGATTTTCAGTCACAAGATACCCAATTAATGCTATTGATTAATCAACTTGATGTGAGTTAGGTGTCTTTACAGATATCATATATCTATATATCTCATATGTATTTATATTTTTACATATAGATATGGTAGGAAAATTAAGTATTGTATTCTCTATGACCATATAGTGAGCTCTGACATCCAAAGCCTAAGTTGACACCCTGCTTCTTACGGGCTAATGATCTGTTAATCTCTGTGCTATTGCTGTGTGTATATATAGGAATATTACCTTGGTATTAATCTCTTCAGACTTCCAGGACTAGTCATCATACCTCATTTTATTAACAACAAGTAATCACAACTTAATGCTGTAGCTCAATAAATTACCGTGAATTGTTATTTTTTGGCTGCTCCTGTGTAGGTGATTGTCCAGTTCCCTGCTGAGTTGTCCAAATTAGCTATCCGGATGCATTAAATAACATCATTTACTTTTTTTAGAGCAGGACATGAGAAAAAAAAAAATCTCTTTTCTTCCTATTTCCAGCAATAAAGTCCTTGTGTTTAGATGAATTATCAGATTTGTATGAATCAGGGTTATTTTTTCTATCTTCAAGTCTGCTGCTTTCACCCATCTGCAGCCCATTGCCTGTTTGAGAAGAGGGCTAAAAATACATACCGGCATTATCTCCACAGTTAGTTGCAGAAAGACAGCGATTTGTTGACGTATCAAAGGCAGGTGCACGCTGACATCCGCTAGAGAGTTTAGAATAACCAAAAATAATTTTCCGTTTGAAAATTTAATTAAAAACAAAAGGTGCCACATCTCATAAATTTGTAGAGGGTCTGAACTCCCCTGAGGTTGTGGCAGGGGAGGTTTAGGTTAGATATTAGGAAGAATTACTTTACTGAGAGAGTGGTCAGGCACTGGAACAGCCTGCCCAGGGAGATGGTAGAGTCACCGTCCCTGGAAGTATTTAAGAAACATGTAGATGTGACACTTCAGGGCATGGTCTAGTACCCAAGACTGTTGGGTTGGGTGATTTGATTTGTGATGGTGGGTTTTTGGTTGGTTGGTTGGTTGCTTGTTGTTGGGGGGGTTTTGAGAGTGTGTGTGTATGATGATGATCTCAAAGGTCCCTTCCAACCATGAAGGTTCTGTTCTGTTCTTCTGGTGAATCCTGAGATCTCCCTGAAAGGAACCTGGTCATCTCTGTAATGCATATTTGCAGCCTGGATACATCCAGTGTAGAAAAAAAAACACATGTAGAGGGTCCTTTCATATTGGTCTAGGAGAAATTCTTCTAGAGACCATTGTAGCCTAGTACATACTTGTTGGAAGTGATCATGCTTGGGCAGTAGTGATAGTTATGTGCTACACAGAGCCTTCTAGAAAGTGAACACAGGTGTAGGTGATAAGATGCTGGTAACTGAGAAAAACAAAAAATAAAAGCTTGAGGTGGCTATGCCAGTCAAAACCAGAAATAAGCTGAGTTTAGGAATGTAGTGTAGAAATATTTAAAATGCAATTTGCTTAGCTGTAATGGAAGGCAGAATTTAAAATCTTTCTTGGCTGAGTTCAGCTGACTTCTTTTGAAAGATTTCATTGAGTAAAGGGCAGAAGGACAAGCTGAGATATTTTAAGATCAGACTTTGCAAGTACCACATATAGGAAAATATAGTGCTAAATGCTTTCCCCTTGACAAATGTGGTTCTGCTGCCATATGATCCATATTTCCAGCTCTTGGATGTATCACCCTGAAAATTGCAAAACTAAGTATTAAGAAATATGCCTTGAAAATGTGCCAGCTAAGTTCCTTAAAAGGATCTGAGAAAGGATGACTCACTACTTAAATGCCCATTCATTGCGTCTGCAGAGCAGATTTCAGGTTAAATTCTCTGAAATAGTCATGATTTCTTGTAGAAGCTCCTCCGTGCAGAGCCAGTGCTGCAGCAGGAGCCCATTGCTGAGGTTCTGGTGAGGTGGGAGGAAGGGAGGTGGGATCAACCTGGAAGAGGGATGGGGTCCAACAGAGGCACCTACAGCCATCCTGAGCAGTGAGGAGGAGGAGGAGCACCGAGGCTACCCCTAAGAAGGTTTGAATTCTCTGAGATGATGAAAAGCTGATCTAAAAGGAGGGTTTGGGTGTCAAATGGCTGGTTAACCGCTGGGATCACCAGAAAGGAGCATACGTGAAATATTGTCTTCTTGTCCCAGGGTGTTGTTTATGGTGTGTGAGGCAGGACTTGGGCATCATGACAATATATCAGACCACTCTGGTGAAGTGTCTGTGACCTGTTGAGGCACAGGCTGTAGTTGGTATTTCATATATATGCTGGTCTCTCCGTCTTCCTTTGCTCTCCTTGCTGTTTGTATTGCAGAGCCTTCTTTAAAAAACATCTTTGTATAAGATCAGGGTGGTTTTTTCTATTTAGTCAGTATTTCTGAATTTCTACTTTAGCCTAGATGTCTGGTGTTAGATATTTATTATTATTTTTTTTTCTTTCCTCTTCTTCTCTGTCGCTCTCTCTCTCTCAATAAAACCTGCTTTTTCAACCTCTCTGCTGTTTCCCTGCAAGCCATGAGTTCCAAAGGCACAGCTACACCTGACAGCCCTTCCCAGCTCAATCTGCCGATGGGGCAGAGCTGAAGTGGCAAATGTTGAGCTAGTGCAGAGCTGAGACATTGAAGCTAATTCTCAAGTGACTGGTGCTTTTTTACTTCTTAAAATGAACACAAAATAACCTTTCCTGGAGCAGTTCCTTTTGAGATTTCTGTCTTCTTGGTCATATAGGAATTTGACTTTTGCCAGTTGTTTGCTGACCAAATACACCAGATTTTCTTTCCAAAGTGTATTCCTGGCACTGAGTGCTTCAGTTTTGATGAATATAAATCCAGGTGCTCAGTAGGAACCTACCTTTCAGAAAATACTAATGTCATCTGGTGACAAGCAGCTCCCTTTTAAGCACTTAGCAGATTTTAGAGTATCCTACTACACCATTTGCAACCTTGAACAGCCTCGGCTGGCATGGGGTAGGTAAAGCCACCAGCAACACGCAGCCTAATGAGCTCAGCCTTTAGCTGCTGTGGTATGTGCCAGGTTTTGACTGACAGCCTTTTTTGCCTCCTCCTGAGTGGAACCAGCTTCTCTCTGTCTTTTCAGTAAACGGAGAGCACTCTGCATCAAGGCAGTGACTTTCATCGCAATTTCTCATAATTTCTGATCCATATTTGAAGAATCTTTACCAAATTTTTGGTTGGGTGCACTGATACATTTTTGCTCCCTGTGTTCAGTTATTCATTTTTCTTCTTTGAACCTTGAAAGGAAAATAAACCAGGAAGAAACCAGTTTTGTGGACTTCCAGATTTCTAAGAGTCATCAAAAGTGTGCTATAATCCCTTGCAATTCCTTACGGAGGAGGGATCCAAAATCTGCTGAAGTCAACGTGAAACTCTTTCTAACTCTCATGTTGCCTTAGTGATCATTCTACCATTGGCTCTACATGGACAGTAAGTAAAAGTCAATTCTTTTTTCAGGCAGAGGTGCTTGCAGAGACACCACGTTAATGGGACTCTGTCCTTGGTTGTTTTCATGAAAGCTCAGAATAAAGGAACTTAAATAAAATACACATATTTTATTCCTATTACTGGAAAAATGTCAAGAGGTTTATGTGGGACAGGAGATGAGAAGGAAGGAAGAGTAAAGAAGGGAAGTAATCTACTGCTTGATGGTGGTTGAAACTGGGGAGGGCAGAAAAAAAAGCAATGAAAAGAAAAAAGAGCAGTTATTTCTTTGTCATAAACATCAAAATACAAGTTCAGGTAGACATACCGTCATCTGAATCCAAACAAATTTGGATGAACTCTTTTCTTTTTTAGCATGTTTTGTGGAAGCCAGTACAGATAAAGTCCTCACTTCATCTGATCTGAGGCAGAGGGACAAAATCCTTGAGTACATCCCAGCATATTTTTGGGTTGCAGTAAGAGGATGTGATGGGCAAATGGACATGTATGTCGATGAATATTTTACACGTTGCTGTGAGTGTCATTACATACTACTCGTGTATGAAACTGCTTGAAAAATAGAAGTTTTCTTTCTGTCTGCTGTTAGGTGGGATTAAATAGAAGAAATGCTGTGATTTCTTTTACAAAGTTTGCATAATGGCCTTGTTTGCCCAGAGTTTGGGCAAGAAGAAAAGCATGCTTTTTCCAATTGCAGAATTGATTCTAATGTTAGGTGTTGATTTCTTTTGTCTCTGTTAAAGTCTTTTGTATTCTTGTCTGGCTCCACCCTGAAATCCAGGTCTTCATGTGGAGTGAGTCTGTGTATTCGTATGTTCCACAGGTGTGTGTTTTGCAGTGATAAACCAATATTTTCCTTTATCAAGTACAAGCAGAGCAATTTTGCCTCAGGTAAATTCTTTCTCCGGGAAAACACGTTCAATAATGCTTCAGGGCTCGTATCTCAAGATGAAACAGAGATCTGTCTTGCTGGTAAGATGTGAGTGAATTTTCACGTCTGACAGCTGAAGGAAAATTAGCAGAAAAATAAAATTATACTCTGTAAAGAGGGGGAAAAGGAAGCAAACAAAATAAACCCCTCAGAATATGTAGGCATTATAGGCTCACTGCTTTTTCATAGCTTTTAATGTGATTTTCTGTCTCCTGTGAACTTCCACTGAGCCTTTTGGTGACAAGCACTGTTCTGCTGTGTTAGATGTATACACTGAGTAGTAGGAATGGATACACATTGGTTGCCTTTAGAGGGAAAAGAGACATTTATGGTGGTGAATTTTCTATTTTTAAGGTAGGTGCTGTCTTTTTGAGGTTTGACTATTAAAGAAGACAGACATTTGAATTTCTTTTTTTCTTTTTTCTTTTCTTTTTTGTTGTCAGGTCAGAGGTTTGACTAAGCTGTAATGTACACACCTCAATTCTTTATTAGTTTACTTTCCTGTTTTGATAGCTACATTTTTTGTCATTATGTGATATTAATGAATTTTGGTCTTTTTCCTTACTCAGAGCTGGAGTCCTGGTCTGCTGGAGCTTTGCAACCAGCACAGGCACCAGGATGGTCCTCGTGGCAATGTTGGTCTGAGGTGGCTGAGCACCAGCAGCAGAGCATGTGACCAGCTTATAATTCGTTTGCATTTCTTTACGGCCCCTCTTTCAGGAGAGGGAATTGCATAACTTAACATGAGTAATACTAATTATTTTGGATCTGTCATTGCACAACCGCTGATGAATAATGCAGATACTGCTGTGACGCTAAATGCAGTTGTTGGGGATTTTTTGCCTTTTCCTCTCATCATCCGTCTTGAAGTATTGTGACATTGGGTGACACAGATAAACGTGAAATTCTGTAATTAAGTTTTATTTTAATGATCCCAGAAAATATTCAATTTTGCACATTTAAATGTGGCTTAATGAGTCTCTTAGCTTTTCTGTCTGCTTAATACACTGCTGACATTTCTCCATTTGAATAACAAGATTCGGTAGGATAAAACTATCTTCAGAATGCTCCATGCTGGCATATTTAGGTTTTTATATTAATGGAGATATTTTTGTGCCATTAGATCAGTGATTTTTTTCCATTTATCTGTGGAAGACCAGATCAGGCCTATTTCTAAGCAAATAACAGCAAAAGATGAGGGGGGAATTTCAGTGTCTATAAATTTGATTTTTCTAAAAGAATTCAGCTTATTTTCCGTGAGCGTTGGTGTGATTAGGATTTTTTGCACTGCTGCTTCTGGAAAGCAAGGTTTAAGCCTTCTCTTCTTCTACAGGCTTTTGCATTGGTAAAAAACAAAAACAAAAAACATCAAAAAACCAATCGTATTTGATGGAAGCAGTGACTGAAACCACAGACCTCTTTCCCCCCTCCCTGTAAACTGCACAGGGGCAATTGAATACACAGCAATGTAGAAAAGGCTATGGTTAGGTGGGATCTTCTCTTTTTTTATTTTGCCCCAATATGCCAGCAGAGCTGCTGGCTGCCTTGCTAAAGAAAAGGCTGTTACGTGTGTTGGGTGAGGAATTTGTGTATATTCAGCTCGGCTGTCTGGGCTGACGCCTGAGTTTCAAGAGCTCTGTCCATAACGTGTCCAAAGCGGGATATGTTTAGAGTGAAGTCAATCCCCTTTAGGCATAGAAACTTATGAATTTAACACATTGGGTTTTTTCTCCTTTCCCCTCCCTCTTTCCCCCTCTCCCCCGTGGCTGTTTAATATTGAAACCACTGCATCTTTTGGTAGTAAGCTCAGCAGGGATGCTCTTGCTGGAGAGGGGAGCTGGATGTTCATTATCTGCGGTACAGGGTTCCCAAGCCCCTCGCCTTTGAAGCGGCCGCAGCAGTGGCTGTACCATTACACCTCGCCACAGACTCTCAGAGGGTTTTGAGCTCTCTGTGGGTATGCATGGGCCCTGTTGACTTTCTCTTCAGTGCAAAAGATGCCCCAGATTTGCTCTAGGCAGTGTGGAAAGCTTAGCCTAAATTTTCGGAGTTGACTCCTGTGAGAGGAGGACACACTGATGGCCAACTCTTTCCCAGACAGGAAAGTTTGAAGGATGCTCCTGGACTCCAGAAAGGTGATTTTATTCAGTCCTAGACTTGGAAATAAATCTGAATATATTTTCATGTTATCCAGCTATGTAAGAGTGCTTGGGAATATGAATGACACATTTCCAACCCTAGTTTTCTTCCTTAGTTGCAGTTGGAAAGACTGTGGAAAAGCACTAGGGAAAAATCAGCTGTTTGATGATTCTTGCTATAGAAGAGTCCTTTGAAGTTTAGCAGCTTCCCAAGTCACAAGTCATTCAGGGGTGATGTGTGTTGCAGTGCGAGCCAAGGTGGTATTTCCACAAAATAAGGAATGAGACGTGTATTAGGTCTATGCCTTGAATTCAAAGATCTTCAAATGAGAAAGAAAGCGTTCAGTTTTCCCAGTAGAAACGTTTATAATGGGAAGAAACAGTTTGAAAGATTGGCCTTTAATTTCTAGCCTAAGGCCAAACAGAGCAATCACGTGTAGATATGTCAAATGTGTTCTATCTATGGAATAGTAGAGGATGCTTCTGCTAGGAAGCATCAGTTAACAGTATAACGTTATGATTTTGGGGTATTTAATTACAATCATGTAGTATTTAGCAAGTGTGAATACTTACATTCCAGTGATTTGTTATCAAATTGGACATGGGGCTTAATTTAGATTAAATTCAGAAAATTCTGTTGGAAAATTGCTCTGTACTTTATGCCTTGCAGGCATAAAGTGCAGAGGAAAAACATGAGAAAATGGAGAGTAAATAAACACCCCGTTTCTAGAGAGAATGATATACTTATTTTTCTTTTTTAATTTACAATGAAAGCCCATGTATAATAATAGAAACAAATCAGCTTGACATAAATCCATTGAAAACCAGAGGTGCACTACATATATCAAAAGGGAAGATTAAGTACCTTAACCAGAGTTCTGTGGAAGTTATTTTTTGGAATTGATTATTGTGAGACTGAACCTAAGTAATAAGCATGAAATATTAATTAGGCTACTGGTATATTATGAAATAAAGGTGGTTTAGCTTTAAGAGATGAAATTGAACCATATTTAGAAGACACGTTTCCACCTATTTTGTGCAATAGGCTAAAGCAAATATTGACTCACTAGTACATTAATGCAAATAAATTAAATTATTAGGGATTAGTGACCAGTTTAGTCTGTCAAGAATCCAAAGCAGAAAGCTGTAACCCTTTCACCAACCTTCCTTGGCTCTTATCTGTGGTTGTAGCAGCAGTCATGTATGTCTTCTGCACTGAAGCACTAGTATTCTCCAGGGATGTCTTTGGTCAAATTAGTCCATAATCTTTCATAATACGCTCTCCAGAGGGTCTTATTACTAAATGATCTTGATAAGTAATAGTATATGCAAAGTAGATCTGCACTCGTAGATCCTGTCATGTAATAAATGATTGAAGTATAGCAGGGCAGTGTGACGCAGTAAAATCTCTATTAGCTGAAGCCAAGTTAGTAAAATTGTTAAGCACCGAGATCTAGATGTATCTCCCAGTCTTGCTTACCCACACTGCCCTGGGTTTTCAGCAGGTCAGGAACGTTCTCCTGTGATGTGTCAGTTTTGTTGCCTGGGTCCTGATAGAATAAGAAGATGGAAAAGCACCAAAGGAGTATGAAGTAGTGAGGGGTTTTGCTCCCTTTGGCAGGATGAATTCGGAGAAGTTCCTGAGGAGGTGGAGAGGGGTGAGGAGTTGTGCCATGGAGATGGGACGTTGGAGTGAGTCAGGTGCCAGTGACCTTATCATGTCTGCTGGACCATGTGGAGAGGAAGGAGGAAAGAATCTCTGGGGTTTTTGTCATTGTCACTGATTCCTCCAGAAAGGAGGATCCTGGATTTTATCTCAGTTATGGTATATTGTATGTGCTTTGTAGCTCCTGCCAGTCGCCTCCAGTTTGGAGCCGTGCCTGGAGCTCTTTTGTATGCTCAGAGTTTCTCCAGTTCCCTGGCTTTTACAGCAACAGTGAGTGTCAGGTACCCAAGTGGCAGTCATTTTCACTTATCTCCCAGTTTCCTGTTGTCATTCCATCTGTACTGGAAAGCCCACTGAGTGTGGAAGCTGTGGGCTCACAGCGCCATGTGGGAGCAGATGGTATTCCCCTCTCAGCTCCTACAGAGTATGTGATTCCAATAATCTCACCTTGCTGAATATTCCGGGTGCTTACTCATATTACTTGAGTTTTGTGCACTTTAATTCATTGCTTCTGTAGGATCCCAGGCCCTGTCAATTCTCCTGTTAAACCTCCTCCTACCTTTTATGAACTTGTACAGGGCTGATTTGAGCATCCTTTTGTTTGTAATTAAATTAAATTGAAGGCAATTTTAGAACAAATACACCTCAAAATAAGGCTTAAATAACACTTACATGATTAAATGTATTGCTATTAGAATAGACCTGTGTATCCCAGGGAGAATACTTATTTCACACAGGTCTCCCCTGAGAAATTGAACTCTATTGTGGTGTTGAGGGATATGGTATAGGGGAGAACTTTGTAGAGTAGGGCTGATGGTTGGACTTGATGATCCCAAGGGTCTCTTTCCAACCAAAATGATTCTATAATTCTAATTCTAAACTTCTGATATGAACAGATGAGGTATCCAGAAGGTGGAAGAAGAATGGCTGGACACAAAATGGTTCAGCAATATCACACGTGAAATCTGTCAGAGTTGGGAACTGAATTTCTGTCTCCAGTGCAAGACCATCTCCTTAATTAAAAGCACCACAATGATTTGGGAAGGCAAAGGACTGCAGTGACGAGGTCACATTTGAGATTTGCAACCCACATCATCCTTTTCTGAGGTGACGTTCTGCCTTCTCAAGCATTTTGTTGAGTGCAGGAGAAGCACTAGTTTGCGTATGGGGCTGGGAGAGTCGAAAGGCAGGCTGAAATGGACCTCAGCTGCCTGCTCCTGCCTGCACTTATTAAGGGGAGCCTTCGTTTAGGTCCAGCACTTTTGCTCGTGCACCACATATATATCATTAGGAGTCACTAGCCTAATTTCTTGTTTCATTATGGATGACAAAATAAAACATTAATAGGTTTTTTAATATGAACTGCAAGTTAAATATTCATTATTTCTTATGACTTCAATGTCAGTAAGCTTTTAATGTGCTGTAACTCAAAAAGTCCTCTCTCCGCTCTCCACTTTCACCATTTTAATTTGTGAGCGTAAAGGTCATCTGAGCGTTGCTTCTGGCCCATTTCATTCCCCAGCAGCTCCCAGTGTACAATGTGTCATCCTGTGTCCTGGTGGAAGACTACTCACATCCTGAACTGTTATCTGACTGCATTTTGGCTTTGGGCTAACCTCTTCCTCAAGCTGGACCAGTCCCGAGTGACTGCTTTTTCAGTGTGTTTCAGAGACGTGATATATAGAAGAATGGCTAAATTGGGTGGGTTATCTCATTCCTTTATCCTTCCAAAGCAGCTTTCACACAACTTTCTATCCTAAATTCTCCCCTCCAGATCTGCTTTTATTCCAATACAGTGTGTTCCCATTCGGTTTTAAGTGAGTGCGCTGAAAACATTGACTGCCCATTGTCCTCTAATACCAAGTATTTTACATAAAAATGGCATTTTAATGCTGTATCCATTTTTTGTGGCATGTTTCCACAGAATAGGAGCAGAATCTGCATATGCATAAATGAAGTCTTCTTTGTGCCTCAGTCTTACTCAGAACACATCATAAACAAACCCTGCTAGTTATCAGCAAAATCATTGGTTTTCTAAGTAATTCTGTGTCCCTGTAAGGGTGGTCTTAGTTCTAGTGATGAAGATTAGCCACAATGTGAAAAAAAAATCAGTATTGAAAGCAGGAGGTATTAAGACGGGGGAAAAGGTATTTAAAGTTGATTTAATTTAAAATTAATAACAAGGATTTATGAATAATGGGATAAGTGGCCCTGTAATTCAAGCTTCTTGTCATACAAGTTGCCTCCTGTGGATCTGGGGACTGAGTGTGTGGTTGCTAGAGCAGGATAGCACTTGTGCTGTCCTCCTAAAATGAGAGCCACCAGCAAGTGTCAGGGCAGGTCCTGCTTGTCTCTGCCTGGCATCAGCACAGTCCACAATGCTGAGGGAGCAGGCGGCTGCCCTGACCTTACTGTCCTTAACGCCATGAAATTCCTCATTGCCCCCTTTTTTTTTGGTTCATCTCCTCTGGATTGCTGAGTGCAACGACCCCCAACCAGATCCTGGGGAAATAACCGTTTCATTGCAATAATCTAAATGGAGTTGGTTGCGTTGTAGCTATGACGACACGTGTATGGTGATGTTACAGCTTTATGCGACGTTGCATCTGGGCATTTTCAAGTAACACGTTCCTCACATCCAGGTTAAAGAGAATTCTTTATTAGATACGTGATCTCCCCTGAAAGAAACCCCACATTCTGCTTTCTGTGTGATTAAATATTTTGCTGCCAAGAAAAGCAAACTAGCTGTTAAGTTTGTACAGCCCCATGTCTGCAGCCCAGCAGACGCTCACCTGGCGAGGTGATTGCTCTTCTCTGATGGACTGCATTTTATCTGTATTCAGCAGAAAACCAGGTGGTGAAATTAAGTTGTAACTGGTGCTACAACCTTAGAATGAAAGAGACTTTTCACGCAGACAGACCCCCTCAAAAGTCCAGATTGCTGACACAGATGAGATACAAGTGCTAATTTCTCAGGACTGGGTGTTGTGTTCACCACCATGAGCAGAGCTATGGATGATTTCAGCCTGATAGGAAGGAGCTGGAATGGCTGAAGTCCCGGAGAGAAACTCCAGCACTTGATGAAAAAATAATACAATCAATTAATAGATAATCAAGTGTTAATAATTTAAATGAACTTGGGGATGAATGTTGTTAATATTTAAACATTATTCTGATAGATTAAGATTAATCACAGAATTAGCTATCTATCTGGAGGCATCCTAGTGATAAATTCAAGTCTGCCTCCTGAAATAATGGATTTCTGTAACCCGCTTCAGTGTCAGCTTATGGTTTGTGATTCAAAAGGCATTGAACGTATTCCCTGCGTGTTAGCTACAGTTTTACAGGCATTCAGGGAAAAGAACCTCAAAGTTTGCAATCAAATTCATCCCAAAAGGAATTTGGGGATTTTTTGTGAATTCAGAGGGTGGTGTTTTCCTACTGCTGCGTTGTGGGACAAAGCAACCAAGTGACCTCCTGGAGTGACTGGCTGGGAGAACAGGCGTTGCTGGGCTGTGTGTTCAGCTGCAGTTCTGGTCCATGACACTGGATGGGAGGTTTTCACAGTGGGTATTCTGTTTGTGTCAGGGTAACCCACACTGGCTGTGACAGCTGAAGCCTAAAATGAAAGAAGAGCCAAATCTACATGAAGGTGCTACTTCAGATGCACGAACTTGAATACTCCATAAGGAGAGGGTGCTCATGCTGAATTTATAAACTCTTGATTACTCCAGCTATTTTTCTAAAGGTTCTTTAGCACATGTCCATTTTAAATTAGATTTCTTGCAGTATTCCAGTCCTATAAATTGCTGCAACTAACACCACAAAAAGCTGGATAATGACAATTTTGCTGTGTATTTTATTTGTAGATACTGAATGCGGTAACAGGATGTCTGAATTCCTTACTTGGTTGTATTTTTTGCTAAAGGAAAAGCCTGCTACATTACAGGAGGAGATCAGCTCTTCCATCTTCCTTATCTTTCCCTTTTGAGCCCTCTGCCCTTTTCATACCACAGCTACAGCTGCAGGTTGGTTTTTTGTTGTTTTTTTTTATTTATTTTGAGATGCAAGTGAATTCTCCCAAATCATCGGTGGCATTACAGGTCAAAATGGTTATTGCCCATCTGAAATGGCAAGAGTTGAGAGGTCAGAGGGCATGAGGAAAGAGCCAAAGCACTTTGGTTGTACTAAACTGGGCACCATGTGAGCCCAGGTGGACTGAAGTGGCCTGGCTAGAAAATGGCAGGTTGAGTTGGCCTCATGCAATAACTCATCAACCTCTTTGGAAAATTTAGTAGGTACAAGGTCACCCAAGGAAGCAGGGCACAAAACATACAAGATTATCTTATTTAAGAGAATAAATGGGAAGGACAGGACATGTCTTTATTGTATAGTCTGGACTCTCACACAAGCATTAGCTTTCCAGGTAATTTTAACCTCATAGATTCATAGCAATGAATAGATCTCAGTCTTGAAAACATTGCAGTTCTCCAAGTCCTTAGAAAAGCTTGTTTCTGTTCTCCTTATCCCTTTTCTCAGTGCATCTCTCAGCTCTCAGTACCGTATTTTATTTGCAGTATTTTAGATTCCAGTAGTTAGTGCTTTATTTGGTGACTCCTGAAGAAAGACCAGGATGAAAATTAGGACTGATAAGAGGATGCAGAGACTCAAGAGTTTTTGCTTTCATTGAAATTCTGCTTTGAGGCACCAGATATTGTGTGGTTTATGCCATCTGGGGTTTTGCTGCAGTTTCCTCCTGTATTGGGTACATTGTTTGCTGCAATTTATGCCACAACTGTATATTGTTTGCAAAATGCACGATCACTCTCTTTTTTAATGACCTCCAAAGCTCTGTCATCTGGAGTGAAGGTCACCTTCACGTCAAGTCGGTGTGAGAAGGAAGTTCAAGTCTTGGGAGGGGTAAGCCCTGTGAGCTGCAGATTGCTCCTGAGGCAGTAGTGTAAGTGCCTGTCGTTCAAGCTGATTTATTCTCAAATTACAGACTTGCAGATGTGTGAACATTAAACAAGTGGCGTTTTCGTATCTTCAATCAGTCGTGGGTTTACATGCTAGAAATATTAGTAGAGTCGTGTAGAATAAGATACCAAGATCTGGATGTATAATATGAAGAATAAGACTTAAATAGCAGTTAGATTAATAGAATCTTTTAATTACTTGTATCATTTACTTAATCATCTACATTAGATTTTGAAGCATCTCTAAACCAGGAAGCAGGTCCTCCTAGAAGATCTTGTTGAGATAATTAAAACAGGAGGCAGATTTATCACAGTCAATGTTACAAAAAAGAGAGAAACAAAGAATGTTTCCTTTGAGGTCGAGGTGCTTATCTCTCCTGCTTTGAAGATGCTTGAATGGAGTGCAGTTCCAGGGCCCCAAAGGCTGTTTGTTGTGCATGCTGCAAAATTCAAATGTGAAAGTCTCTTTTTATCAGTGGATTTTGAAGAGGAGTCGCTCAGATTTGTATTCCAGCCCTTGCTGGACCTGGCTGGGGAAGTGCGGGGGGAGCCACCACCCATGGCTCTGCCTGCGCTCGTAGGGTGGGAAAACATGGGAATGATTTTTCTTCTTCAGAGCATTGATACAGAATTACTTTGGGGAAAGTTCCCTGTTCAATTGTGTGTATGTCTTTTTTTCTTTTCTTTTTTTTTTTCTTATTCTTATTTCCCTTCTGTCTTTGCCCCTTCTTTGCCCCTTCTTTGCCCCTTCTTTGCCCCTTCTTTGCCCCTTCTCCTCTTTTTTCTTCATTTTTATTTTTTTTTAATGGATTATGGTTTTCACTGAATGATGAAACTATTTTTTTCTAATTTTGCCAAAATCTCTAACATCCCATGGATCTGTTTGAGATAAGATCAGTGGAATATTCTCTTATCAGGACAAGCAGTTTAAAAGGTTTGTGCTTGTGCTGCAGAGGGCATTGCTAATCACAGAAAGGCCTGGGAGAGGCAAAGGTAAACTCAGCCAAGGTAGAAACTCTCCTGTACATCACTTTTCTAGGAAATTTGCCTTTAGAGAGGCATGCTGAAGGAAAAAGTGGGATTTCTGAGAGAGCTGTGCTCCTTACTGAGCAGGCTATGACCTGTGAATCAGGAGAGGTGCTTGTGGCATCTCTTCTAGCTTAAATATACTGCCTTTCCTTGATTCAGGTGTTGTCACCTTACCTCAGAAGAGTTGCTGATTGCAAGAGGATGGAGACTAGGCAGTGGTGAGCAGCGGTGCTCTTGCCTCTCTGCTTTTGACAGCTGAAATCAAATCTTTCTGGGGAGGACAAGTGAAAGCGAAGGAGTTTGCTGCTGTCCACCTTGGTTTCTTTTTCACATTCATGCCCAAAGACCTACATACGCATGAGCCTGACCTACAGGCAATCTGAGAGAGTTGGGATTGTTCAGCCTGGAGGAAAAAAAGACTCCAGGGATACCTTATTGCATCCTTTTAGTAATTTAAGGGGGTAGTTTAAGGCTACAAGAAAGCTGGAGAGAGACTTTTTACAAGGGCATGTAGTGATAGGACAAGGAGTAAAAAACTGAAAGAGGGGATATTTAGATAGCAGAAAGAAACTTTTCACTCTGAGGGTGGTGAGACCCTGGCCCAGGTTGCCCAGAGAAGCTGTGGCTGCCCCATCCCTAGAGAGGTTCAAGGCCAAGTTGGCCAGGGCTTGGATCAACCTGGTCTGGTGGGAGGTGTCCCTGCCCAGGGCAGGGGACTGGAACTGGATGGGCTTTAAGGTCCCTTCCAACCCAAACCATTCTGTGATTCTCTGATTCATGCATCCCTATCTACGGGTGTGTTTGATGCAGTGGAGAGCTTCAGGAGCCTGCACACACGCTAGGATGAATGACCCGAGATATTACACTGATGTGAAACCCTGGTCCCCTTACCAAGCTGTGCATCTGCTTGCAAAAATATCTACTGTCTCTCAGCTTTCTTTCTACCTAATGGGAAAGAGCTCTGTGCACTTTCTTGGCATTGCTGTTAAAGACAATTATATGAAGAGGTGGTTGGAATAGTTTGGAAATGAGGAGTTGTGGCTAAGTGGGGGAAGGATCTCAATTTCTGGAAATAATTCTTTATCAAGTGGCTTCCAGTATAAGGAGTTGTGTTCTTCATTTCCTCTCCTCACTTGTTTTAATTTTTTTTTATTATTGGCTTTATTTTTTTTTGGTGGGTGTTTGTGGGAATGAAGGTAAGCATTTAATAGATGTTAAACTGTATAATCAACGTTATTAACATTTACACAAGGTAACTCAGGGATGGGAAAAAGACAGCTCAGCAAGTCTAATAAATACTTTCATAAATGGAATTGCTTCCTTGGTGCTTGGGGAGAATACACAAACCAAAAAAAGAAAATCAAAACCCTACTCTGGGATTTTCAAATTACCCCCAGAGACCAGGCACACGGATTGGTTCTGGCAGTACTGTGCACAGAGTATCCAAATCCCTTGAAATATTGGTCTCAATCATGTCAAACGCCTGGAGGACTCGATGTCCTGGAGGGAACCTTTTCTGCTGGGGGTTGGGAATTTGTGCTCCTGCTCTGGGCTTCAGCAGCTCAATGATTTCAGGCTGTTGAGTCCCAGGGCTTTAAATAAGCCGTGCTCAGTAAAAACCCTAAAACTGCAAGTGAAATAGGAATTGGGGAATGTTTCCTGCACTTTGCAAAGCTGTACTGGTGAACTGGATCAGATCTGATATCTGAACAGCCTCTACCAGGACCCAGCTCCACTATGGATAAAGGTTTATTCAGGAGGTGCTTCCAATCTGTCTGTTCCGAGTACGTCATCTGCCAAAGCTGCTCTGTCTGCTGGGCATCCGTGCCCTTTTGGACAGATTGAAGTTATATATCATACTTGCACTATGGCCAGTAGAATATGAAACAACAAAGGAAGCAGGTGCACACAATTTTTCACTCTTGGCTTTTTAAAATTTTATTTTTATGTCAAAATAATTTAATTTTTACTCATTTTTCCCTCTCCCATGCTCCCCCTCCCTCCCCCCAAACAACTTTCTATTTGTTTTCTTTTTTTCTTTTTCTTGTTGTTATTGTAATGGGCTGTCTTGGCCCTACAGCCATCAGAAATCTTGGTTTGCTGAAGCTGCTGTGGAACATTTAAAGGTTTAAATTAGAAACTCAGAGTGAGAAAATCGGTGATGCATGATCAGTTGAAAGTTTTAAATATAATAGTCATATTTTTCATATTCATGTACAGGAATGGCTTATGTCAACTGTAATGTGACTTTTAATACATATTAATAGACGCTGTCACACTCTTGATGGTTTGTACACCTTTTGGCAGATGGCTGTGACATTAGAGTTTGCACAGTATAAATTAGTCATTTACTAAAAGAAAACAATACGGGGAGCGATAAGGTCAATTCTGTAGAGAGATGCAGTTCCAGTGCATCGCTCCTGCGAGCGAAAGGCTTAGAAGCAGCATCAAATCTGCCAGCAAAGTGAAATAAATAAATAGATAAATGCCTAGGTCAGAAAGGAGCTCGCTGGTGTTGCAGCTTGTCTGCGTCCCCAGCGGGGTCTCCGTCTTTTCACTCCTGTCTTTTTCCAGACGAGGTGGTGCGATGCTCAGGCTGTGGCTCAGTTCACCCCTGGAAGGGTTGCCGTGGAGTAACATCTCTGGCATGGGGAATCCTGCAAGGCAGTAAATAGTTAAAATTTATGTTGAATATGAAAGGAGTTGATGCCTGAATGTTGTCTCTTTTTTTTGTTTGTTTGTTTGTTCTGTTCAGAAGTCAGAATTAGCTGGTAATGAATCTGCGAGTCCTTTAAGCGTGTTACACTTTTTTTCAGGTTAGTGGCCTGAGAAATGATAGGGCATTTGTAGGAAATCACTTCAGCAAACACTAAAGGGCACTCACCTCTGAGCTGAAACACAGCAGCTGCTTTGGCAATTTATTGCTGTGCTCAAATACCTACTTGAATCGATTGCTTGTAATCGCCTTGACTGGTAACCTTGGCATTGCTGAAGTAGTCTATAAAGACATGTTTAAAAAATAAATAGATAAATAGAAATCTGCATTTTCTTTATGGGAAATCCCTTGAATCATTCTTATTCCTTAAGTTTTCAACAGGAGAGGCGGTAGCCTTTGGCTTATGCTTTATCAAAATGATTGTCGGGGCGCTTAACGAGCCGTGTGCCAGCCCAACCACGTTAGGAACATATGCCTCCAGCCAAGAGCCTTGCTCCCGCTGGCAGGGCAGGCTGCATCTCCCTGCTCGCCTCATCCACGGAGCGCTTCAGTATTTCCAGACACCCATTTTCAATTAGGACTTAAAATCACCTTTCGATTGAGTTAGTCCCTTTGAGCAGTTGCTCTGTAGCGAGGGAAAAATGGAACCCATTTCCAGCGCAAATCACAAGGTGTGGGATAACTGCCTCTTTTGACTAGTCGGGATTGTGTTTTCTCTTTGAAAGCAGGCCCAGGAAAATTGCACTTTAATTCTTTGGAAGGCAACATTGCAAGATAAGGTGGTAACTAATATTGGTGCACAATAACTGCCTGGCAGGTTTGCACGGCGCACTGACATGTCGTGTCAGAGTCGCTGGAGATGAAGCCGAGTTCTTTGCTGGAGATGTAGCAATTGCAGATCAAGTGATATGTAATTTACTGAGCTGCTTGTTAATTCTATGATGTTATGAAATCTCCTGGGCATATAATTACTACAAATGTTTACTTGACTTTAGCGCATAGCTTGACATTATGCTGGAGAAGTTTGTACTTAGCTTGACGTTATACTGTAGAAGTTTGTGCCTCGATAAAATTATGGCCTAGCCACAAAATGCAACTATTAGGCAGCAAAATATTAAAGAACTACAGAGGAGAGACTAAAGGCATTTTAAAAACGCTTTCCACGGCTTGGAATTACCAACATTCATCCCATCTCCCGCTGATTACACACTTTGTAATAGCTATTGTTTCCACGGCTGGGGTTTAATTTTCCTCAGCAGACTGGCAGTGCCGTGCTCCGTGCCCACGATCTCAATAGCATCCCTCCTAACAAGGCTGCGGGGGGGATGGCGGGGAGGCTGCCTGATTGACAGGTATTTTAAGCCTTTTTGTGGTTGAGGATTAGGGAAACATTTACCAGCAGACCTGTTCGAGGGGGTAGTCACTGGGCTGGTGGCCACGCTGGGATGCTGGCACCCACGGGAGCCTCCATCGCCTGGAGGGAAATCTGGGATGTTGGGGATGGGGTCAGTGTCATCCCTCCCTGCTGCTTACATTCCAACCCCTGATCTCTGAAAAGCCTGGAGCAAAGGTAATGCCATCTTGCTGGTGGAACTCAAAGCTGCCCTCCTGACTATTCGTTGCAAAATTGCTGCTGAGAGGCTTTCCAATTATGCTGGTTAGCCCCGGAGAACAGGTGTGTGTTTGAGCTTGCTATTTTGGGGTGTAGCCTTCACCTTCGGCGATTTTCCAGGCTGCTGACCTGTCACGTTACGCAGATGTTGAGTTAGGCTCAGCCTGCTTTGCGCTGGGACACGTTCTGCAACGCCAGTCCTGTCTATGCAGCAATTCATTAGGTCTAAACAGCAGACGAGCTGCTCTGTGAGCCTGTCCGGATGTTTTACTGGGAGTCCTGGGTTGTCCCCTTCAAGAAGAAGAAGCGGTGCTAGGCATCACAGCCAGCTCCTAGGATGGCTCCTTCTGCGTGGCTGCTCACCAGTAGCGGCCCTGGAGCTGTTTTTGCAGCTAGTGGGAGCCCCTCCCGAACTCTTGGGATGCCCAAACTTGTCCTGGATTATAGAGGCTTAAAGTATTTGATGAAAACACTGATTTCTTTGAGTGGGAAGGCTGTATTCCTGATACCTAACAAGCCCGTGTGAGCCCATTTAAACATTAAAGTTGAGAATGAAAACGACTTTCACTCTAATAAAGGAGAAATTGCAAAATTGGAAACACTCTTACAAAAGAAAAGCAGACAAAAATTAGGAAACAGAAACTTAGCATTTACCTGGGGCAGGTTAGCAGCTGCCAAAGGTGTTGCCTCCAAACGAGGAAACTTGTTTGTCTTTGCTTTGGTGCTTCCAGCCCGATAGCACTCGGAATTTGGTGCAGACGATTAGAGGTGGGCACCTACCTGGAGATTTCACTGGTATTTTTTTCTATTTTTTTTTGTTCATTTTCTGGCTACTCCTAAATGTAAGAGGCATTTTATAGTAGCTCTCAGGTTTTCCCTGATTTCTCTACTGATTCGAAGGACCTGTGTGTGTCCTCAGTTTGCCTTTACCTTCCTGGCACTCAGGAGAGTGCTAACGAGCTCAGCTTTAATGGCAAATGGATCTGAGGTAAGCAGAAGGATTCGGGATACTGCCCTTCTCTATTCCTCTCGGGAAACACACTGAATTGCAGTTATTAGGTAATGTTTTATAAACCCTATAAATCATATTAATAATCTCCCCCAGAAAGGTTTTACTGAGACAGAGAACAGAGGGGCTAGAACCCCAGCCCTGCTTTGCTTTGCTTTACTGGTTGCTTCTGTGAACTGGAAAGAAAGGGAAAGAGAACTGGTGCACATGAGTGGAATTTGATAGGTTTCCCATAGAAACAGAAGATGAGATTGGGGTTTTTTTGTGCTAGTAAAGGTGATGTCAGTCAGGAGCATCTATCCTGACCTCCAAGGGTACAGTGTGGTGTAGATTAGAGTGGGTGAGTCCTCCTGTGCCAGTCTCCTGATGCAGCTGGATAGCTTGGAGAGTCTTATCTGTCGTAATATTTCTCATTTATAGATAGACAAATAAAATTTGCTTGCTGCTAGTAGTCTTTTTTTTTTTGAAATCAAGTCCCGCGGTGTCTCTCAGCTCGGAGGGTTCAGCAGAGAATTTCCAGCCTGCCTGAATGAGGAATTCGCTGCTCTGCTCTGCCTCGGTGAGCTGCTTCTCTCTCCCATCCCCACAGATTGCTGTCATGGGATCCCCAAATCCCTGCTCGGTGCTTTGAGACCCGGTCTCTCTTTCATTTCTTCCCCAATGAGTGACTGTTCCAGCCCCACAGCTTCTCCTGAGCCCTCCCCTTGCCAGACTCCAACCCCTCTCTCATCTGCATTCCCCGCTTTTCCGGCAGTCTCGGCACTCTCCCAGGATCTCTTCCCTCGCTCATCTACATCTAACGGCAGCTGCTTCGAGGCCCCACATAGCTGTACCAGCCTTGCTGGTGGCTGGTCTAATTTCCTCTTGCTGTCTCTTTTTTTTCCTGAAACCTTTCTCTTTCCATCTCCTTTTCACACCCGGAGTCCCACCCTCCTCTCTGCAGCTCCTCAGCACTTCTCCCCATCAGCCTCATCCCTTGCTGCTTTCTCATTCCTTCACAGAGGGGTTCTATGAGTGCCTGCTCTTGAAACATCTTGGCTTAAACCCCATTTAATTCCTTTATTTTTTTCCTTTATCTTTTCTACCTCCACTGTCTAATGGATAGGGGGAGTTCCAGACTGAGTTGGCTCTGTAGTTTCTAGTATGGAAGTAGGTGGGATACCCTGAGTCGTGCTTAGACCAGTTGTAGATGAGTCAAGATGCTTTTTTTTTTGAGATGTCAGTAGGAAAGCAGCTTTTCCCCAAGAAACTCAAGCCTTTACTGGTATTTGGTCAACTCAGTTGCTTTTAGTGCTTCCAGTTGCCTTTAATACTATTCCCAGGGTTACCTGCTGGGTACAACACAAGGAACAATTCTGCTAGCTCACCTGGTAGGGTAAACCCAGTGCCTCAATGATCCTGGCTGGGAAATACCATAAAGCATCACAGAGGCATTGCTGCGCCAGCTGCTGCCGAGGAAGAAATTCTAATAGAAAGAAATTCAAAGAGAAAGACATTTCTGAGACAATTGCTTGAAACCCGTATTTCTCAAGAATCCTCGTATTCACATTGTGATAGTCATCTTCATTTCCATCCTCTACCGAAACCTGCTTAGTATGCGTTGTGATATCATTCCCCTGATCTACTTTCCAGTTATTGGTGGGAGAGAAGGAAGAGAAGGGGGAAAAAAAAAAAATCACCTTGTGAAGTGCCCTGCCAATTTAGCATGCCACAAAAGAGAGATGCTGCAGTTATTACTAAAGTCTAATTATGTAAATGACATGATTTAATAATGATTACTAAATCCCGGCAAGTTTTGTTGCTTTCCCTTATTGTTGATGGTTGTCCTTGATAGGAAATGTCACAGGGCATCTCATGAAATTAATTTTTGTGGAGACATGGTATCATTACTGGGGGCTTGGAGTGCAGGAGGCCACGCAGGCGAAGGCAGAGGCTGCTCAGCAGACCTGTTATCTTTGCAAGAACAAACGTTGTCCGCAAGGATAGCAGGGAGGGGAGAGAAAACCCGCACAGCAGCAAATATTTAATTAAAAGAGCTGCTTGGGCTGACTAGTCGTGGCAGCAGCTGCTTAAACAGAGATCTGTCCTTTAAATAACTTCAGCTAAATAAAAGGAGCAAAAGGAGAGTGGAGGGAAAAGCTCAAAGGGCATGTGCTGTAATTGCAGAAGTGTTTTTCATTTTTACATTGCAATGTCTTTAGTAGCCATTAGCTCCTTCTCTGCCCGTTTGGAAAACCAGGAGACTTCAAGCTCTTGGATTTTTACACCATTGCCAAAAAGCAGAGAAGGGAGCATCAAGGAAGTCAGTCCATCACCTGCCAGCTCCTGTTACCCAGATCTTAGATGAACAAGGTGTGAGGAGGAAGGCTCTGACTGGAGTATCTGCCACCTAGAATAAACCAGAATTTGGTGGGTACAGGTTTAGTTCTTTTCTAGTACTCACTGAATAAATTACAGATAAGCATGTGGGTCCCCACTGCAGCAGGTTTGGCCTCAGCCCCAGTACCAGGGCACTGCCCCAGGCGTGGGCAGTTTTCTGCAGTGAATATCTGTCTCTCGGTGAGTTCCCTTTGCGCCTTCTTGATCTTGTCACTCTGTGACCTGGACCTCTGAAGGATTCATGCTGTTCATTTAACTTGAAATGCCATTCATGACAATACAGTCACGTTTTTCAGGAAATACCTAAGAGCATCCATAAGGCTTCCAGATGCAGTTCAGCTATATGATAAATGACGTTGTTTGCCCCGAGGGGATGAACCTAATGGACACACCAGTTGGGCTGGACAAGACAGAAGAGCGTGGGGTGTCTGTGCATTTGTATGAGTTGGGGAGAGCTGTTTGAAATGCTCAGGGCTGTAAGGAGTGAAGCCATGCAGTTCGTCTTTCCCATGCTCCGGGGACCTCTGTGGGCTCACAGCTCAGGCAGGGAAGCATGAAGAAGCAGAAGTTAAGTCAGAGATATTTGAGAGTAAAGCATGAAAGGTATTGTGCAGTTCTTGTCTTTCTTATAACTGAGTCCTCTCTGTGGTGTGCTTAGCTGTTTTCTGGTTAGTCTTCCTGAAGTGCAGAATCAGTTGTGTGAGACACCGACTGGAGGGCAATAAAGTGGATATGTGCACGTGATGTGGTGCAAATGTAAGAAAAAACAATGTGACCAGGAATACTTGCAATCTCTCAATTTTTTTTCTTTTTTTTCTTTTCTTTTTTTAAGAAGGTAGAACTACAGAGGTGATGCTATAGAAGCCCTGTATGAGGTGTTATGAAGTGTATAAATGCAGTTTTCACGTGTGCGCCACGGAGAGCGCTTTTTCCCAACGTGCACGTAATTGATTAGTCCGATAGGTCTGCAGATGGGCTAGGGAGCAAAAGTCACACTTGTTCTGAAGAACATCGTGTGATGGGCAGAATGGGTAATGAAGACCATGCTTCTGCATGTCTGACATCTGACATTCGGATTCTTCTTACGCTTTCACCTAACTAACAGATTTTAATCGTTCACGCAGAATTTTCCTCTCCTAAAATATGCTTGGTGTACTTCTAATTCAATTTTATTTACTTTAATTTCCAGCAAGGTAGAGTTCATCTTTTTCCAAAAGTGGGATAGGAGAAAATAGGGTGTGTTTGTGCCCAGCATTTGTACAGTCTCGTCGTGGGGAACCGGTGGCGGCTCCAGTTTTTGTAGCGGGACTTATTAATTGGTGGTGTGCTTCAGGTGCCTGTGTTTTACTGTTCCCAAGGAAAGCAAAACCCTGAAAGTAAAAAGAAAAGGAAAAGAATTGATGTAATTACTCATGTGTAGTCAGTGGGTTCTACCTCCAGCTTGTTTCTCGTCTCGAGAGATACTTCACAAACTTCCACCCACTCGCTGAGGGAATGGACTTAGTTTTGCCTGATTTCTTTCAATACTCTGTTCTCCTGGTATTTAGTAAATAGGTGTTTTTCAAGGCTCTTTAGACTGTCTGCATAGTGTGTATGCTGCCTGTTCTGCTTCCTCATTGTTCTCTGCTCAGGCACCTGGTTGGAGTCAAATCGTACCTCTAAAGATCAGCAGTTCCTTGAAATATAGCACGTTTCTATGTGATCTGTGTAACCAAATATCTTCTGTGGGATCACCTGAAAGTACTGCAGACACTGACAACTGCTTTTCTGCGTCTTGCCAGTAGGGAAAAGGGATGACAAACATGGATCCAAGGGAGAGAGAAACACAATTACAAAGTCTTTTCCTTTTCTTTCACAGCCACAGTAGATATATTCAATATATTGTCAGCTAACTGTCTTCTGTTTCATTGATTGATGTTTTGATTCAGTGCTCTGAAAAAAAGGCACTGCTGGAAAGAAGCAACTGTTGCAGCTAAAAAATCACTGGGATCTGGAGCATTTTGAATGACGCTTTTCTCTTACAATAGTAGAACTACACGAGTGCATATGCAGAAAAACTGCTGCCCTTGCTCAGAAATGCTCTTCACCTTACCAACAACTCTCTTTCCCTGAAAGCCTTGGTACAAAGTGTTTCCTTTAACACAAACTATTGAAACAAAATGTTGACCAGATAAACTGCATTATGCTACTTTAGAGGAACGTCCTGTTAAGATTAGAAACTTTCCTCCCTGGAGATCCCAGCCAAAAACTTGTTCGATCAGTTTCTCATACGCCTCCTCTGGGATTGCAGCAGCTCCTTAGGAATATGGGTGAAACAGGAGCATCTCACGTGTGTGGGTTGGGCTTTTGCATGTATATTTTCCTCTAAGCATAGTGTTTATTTTTCAGCTGTAAAGTTGTTCATGGGAAAAGGGAAATTGCTGTGGATTCCAGCATCTAAGGTAAACACAAGAAAAGTAGGAAATGCCGAATCCGGATGAAATATCCATTCCTCTCTCATCCTACAATGTTTGCCCTAGTGATTAGGCTTCCCAATGAATAAATTGGGGCAAATCCTGCATTTATTGCTAAGTAAATTCTTCAGGTACTTCTTCCTTGGCAGACTGCAAATCTCACTTGTAAGCATGGATGATCCTCCTGTAGAAGCAAACCCAAGCTGCGAGTTGACTGGGTGCCTTGGGAGGAGGCACTCCCTGTCCAGGCAGGACGTGATAGGATTTCAGAATTTGTCCTGCAATGGTGTGGATGGTGTTTAACTTCTGTTCCTAAATGCTTTCCTGCAGTGTCTGTGGTTAAATCATTACATTTAACAACTACCCGTTGGTTGGGGTTTTTTTAAGTAATCCCTTGTATCTCTGGCAACGTGGGAAATGTTGGAAGCTTAATGGCCTTGACTTATCAGGAAAAGCAGGCACTGTGAGATCCTCCACGAAGCTGGAAGAGCTAATCTCTTTTATTACACAGAAGGAGGAAAAAAATCAGAGGAAGGCAGAAAGTACAGGAGTTGCTTGCCGTGAAACTCTCCCTTGTCATGAGTCAGTGACCGCAATTTAAATTAGAAACACGCAACATCCCAATGCCTTTCGCTGTCTCGTGCCGTTACTGCCCTGAGATGTAAGAATAACACTGATACGGGAGGAGATTTGCTTCAGTTTTGATGTTGGTTTTTCTTTGGGTTTGAGATTTCATGTGTGAAGCCTGCCAGGATTTTCCTCTTGGGATCTTGGGAATACGCTGAGCCTCCCCCGAGTCCAGGAGAGGGAGAAGTGCTGTGACTGTGCGTCTCACGTGGCACGGATGAAGCAGTGGGCTCACACAGAGATATTTTTTTTTTGATATTTGACAGTGTTCACCATTGTAAATGGGATGCATCAGGAAAAAATGATCCCTAATGGGTCAAGTGGGAGTAATAACTGTTTTCTGCTGTTTATACAGGTAATTCATTTGCAATTAAATGCCTGTGGTATTTTGTTTTTAGATTGTTTCCTTTCCCCTGTTCCTATTGTCACTTTGCTGCTAACACAGGGAACTCTGCACTAAACACGAACCCATGCTGTGAAAATCTGTAAAGCCAAGTGGAACCCTCGTCGATCAGCAGTGCTTTCTTTCGTTATCAGATGATTTTCCTGGCACAGGGATTGTTCCCACACCATAAGCGTGCTGTGCTCCCCAGTGGAGCCCATTAGGTGCTGGGTGCTGTATGGGTGCCATAATTTCTTCCCCGCCCCGGCCCGTCACAACCTCTCTCCTTTACTATCTGATGGACTCCCGTGGCAGACTTTTGAGGAGCCTGTGCCTGTGTGTTTGGGAGGGGGGAAATGCTGTTTGTGCTGAGTTTTATGCTGAGTGAACATTCTCATTAGACTCCCTGCCTGCGAGGAGCTCTGCCTGGCACATCCCCTGCCCACATTTCCAATTCAGTAGGGCTCTGCCTGGCTTTGTGGCTGCAGAGCGGGAGCTAGAATGGCTAAAACTGACTGTGGCATGAGCTGGGGTTCAAGAATGGTTTTCAAGGTGAGGCAGGATTTCTCCTAGGAGGTTTTGCTTTACTGGAACGTTTGTGTTTGTTGATATTTGCATGGAAAAAAAAGCTGCTGATTTTGCTATTATTTTGTGCTTTGAAAGAGAGAGAACGAGTGCACACAAGAAGAAAGCTCCTTTGCTGTAAATTGATTTTGAAATTCAGGGGAATTTGCATTGCCTCTGTTGGAGGAGGCTGTCATTAGGAGTCTCATCTGGAAACAAACTGCAACCTGCTTTTACTTCCTTTGTGTGTGGCTGACACACCGCCGGCCCCAGTCCTCCAGCCCAGTTACTACTGTGCTGCGTTTTTATGCTTCATGCTTGACCTATGAGCTGAAATGCTAATGACTAATGAGATTTTCGATTAATATAAAACTAGTTTCAGCCAGAATTGTGGTAGGCTCATTTAGGAGATGTAGTATCTCAAGGAAAAACACAATGGCAAAAGCCTCAGACAACAGTGTAAATTTTAACGGGCTCGTGTGCTTTCAGATGGCTCTGCAAAGCTCAAATCTGTGCTGTTGTGTCACCAGCAAGGGGGAGTGATTTTCACTGTGTGCTTGTAGGGCTGTGGAAAAGCCATGCTCACAACACTCCTCTCTTACAGCGTTATCTCCTTGGGTTGGAATAATTTCTCTTGTTTCATTGGTTAACAAAAAAGAAATGAATATATATAGCCACATCTTTAAGAAAAAGAGATGCAACAGATAGACGTTGGGGGATTAGACTGCTCTTACATCTGAAAATGTGCGTAAGTATAAAGCCAGGAACCTTATTTTATGGTGACTTGTGCAAATATTATGCAAAGTACACTTTATAGTGCAATGGAGAAATATAATCTGAAATTTCATTGTGGTATTTTAAATTCAACTTTACATTTAAATACCATAGAAGCTGGCTAATTAAATAACTGTAAATTTCTCAGAAGTCTGCAAAAAATTTACACAAGCAATTCATGGTGTAGGATGTGGTATATACAGCTCAAATACACTATCTTAAATCCAAATTTTCCCCTGAAGAGAGATTGCTGTCAAAGTAGAATTGGAAGAAGGCTAGGAGAAGATGAAGGTAAAGATATGTACTGGTTCCCACCCAAGGAAAATCTAAGTTTGTGTCTGGAGACCTAAACTCATCTGTTACAGGAGCTGCTGTAATGTCCCAGTGCTCCCAGTTGCTGCCCAGTTGACCCAGTCCAAAAGCAAACTGGGAAAAGAACAGTTTTACGTACTGTGAAGACAGTCAGAGAAGCAGGAGCTTAGACCAAACTGAGCAGCTAAGTACCCCACTGCATGTGAATGCTCTGGTGAAGCTGGTGGGTGCTCTGGAGGATTCAGTTTGGCAATGGGATTGCAAAGCCAGGGACAAGGAGGATGCAGGTACAGGGAATGGCACAATCACAAGTGATGTAGAGAGGAGGATCCCTAGATAGTCAGGAAGGTCCCATGGCATTACTAAACAGCAAGTTTAACACCATTACATATTGATGGACTCATTGCCTCGGGTGTTGGAGCTCGAAGTATATCAACAATTAAGAAAAAAAAAAAAGGTACTTAAATTTGTGGAAGAAAGACTGGTTGGTAGCTGTTAGATGCAGATTAGTTAGATGCAGCATCTGTCCTAGAAGATCCCCAGGCAGCTGTGGGATGTGGAGAGAGTGTATGCACTGGGAGAAGACCCTTCTGTGCTCCCTCTGCTGCTTGTCTGTGCCTGCTCCGGCAGGAGGGCTGACCCAGAGTGACTTTGGTGTGACCTGGTGTCCTGCTTGATGGTTAAGCACTGCTGTTCTCCTTAAATCAATAGATGCTTGTATTTATTCACATATTTAAGAACATCCATAATGGTGGAATTTGGCTGTAGGGTATTCAGGTTTATGTGCTCCTAATGGTAGGAATGACCACGTCGATGGTTATCTCAATTTACTTGTAAGTGCCGTGTCAATAATGTTATAACTAAAGTTTAATGACATATTCATCATAAACAATGTACCGGCCACAGTTAACATTTATCTCTTTGGTTATGAAAAAGCTAAACCAAGTATTGATTTCCACACTTGGATTTTCTTTTGAGTCTTTATTACAAGTGCTGCTCGGAGGCATCCTGAGCTTAGAGCAGAGCTGGGCTGGAGGGGCTGGCTAAGCTGGGCTCCTGACCATCTTTGCAGGGTTGCTGTTTTTTGGGTGGGTTTCCACCATGAATATCCCCAGCTTGCAAAAGTGAACTTTGTTTTCAGCAGTTGTGTAATTTGTATTAAGTTGGTGGCTTTGCCAAACGTTCCAGGTCTTAAGTTCGCTCACACAAACTTTCCCAGGAAGCAGATACAGAAGTGGGGAGTTTTATTAAAGATTGCTTTGCCTTAAAGTTTACAACTGATCCTCTGCTGGGCTAAATCAAGTCCAGTTAACATTGGATGGGTTGTGCAAATAGACCAAAAAGGCTACTGACCAATTATTTATCAAGTTTAAATGTCAAGTGTTGCCAGAAACATTGCTCAGTTCCAGGTTGCTTTAAAAATCCAAACCTTTGACTTGAAAGGAGCCATCCAATAGAGCGTGTTGGAAGGTGCACACTGAAAAAAGAAGGAATGAAAAGCATCCAGGTAATCTAGTTTGGATGAATCATATTGGTGAGCTGGCAATAGGAAATACATTTATTTATTTATTTAGTATTTTTCTGGAAAAACCCGAAGACCTCACAATCTTTGGCTGCAAGAGCCTGTAGATCCTAGGAAGGAGGCTCACTTGAGCAAATGTCAGCAGACAGCTACTGACAAGCAGATCATTTGTACTGATTAGAAACCACATCTCCGTAGTTTTCAGACATCATGTCTGAAAAAGACATGCAAGGCTGTAAGAAATACGGTCCTTGTACCCTGTGATTTAGTAGTACAGTGCTTCAGCTATGAGATGTATGAAACAAATCAAATCAAACCTGGCAGGTGCTGTGCCCTTATAAGGGCAGAGTGATGACCAAGAGAAATCATTAACCGTTTATAGCTCACTTTTAAATGCCATGGGAGCACAGGGTGTAATCCACAGAGACGTAAGGGGGGTGGCATTTTAGGATTTAGTTGGGAATAGATAGGGAATATTTGCAAGAAATGGATGGCTGGTGCCGGCTGCCTTTTCCCTGGGGTCAGGGAGATGCTCATATGCCTTTCCAGCCTCTGCTCAGCCTGGGGTGGATCTCAGAGAGAAATGGCATAAATTGAGTTTCCACACAACCAGCACAAACATCAAACTGAGACGTCGGTCGCAGCTGGGTGAGAGCAGAGCACTAGCTTGGGGACGGGCACCAGCCATGGCCCCACAGCATCTGGGGACATGCCCTGCCTGGACGAGGGCTGCCTTCTCTGCCAGAGAACCAGCACCTGACACGCTGGGCTCCCCAGACCCCTACTTATTTCTTAAAAACCTTGTTCCAGGGAAATTAATTCTAATACACTGTTTATTGAGTTGAATGTTTTACTGCTGCTTGTGCTGCAGTAAAACATTTCACAGCCTTGTGTACATATATCTTTATTATTTATATTCATTCTATCACAATTTTAGAGGCTTTTTGGTTTAAGAAACTGAAAGGCTGATGGATTACAAAATTGGGAAGGCATAACAGTTGCAGTCCTATTTGAAACACATCAATTTCAGGAAATAATGTTGTTTTCCTGTGCTGAAAACTTTTACTTTACGTGTGCTGTCCAATAATGTTTATAAAATCCTTGGCAAGATAAATAATACATAGACTTCTCTCCCTAAACCTCCTGAGAGCAGAATTGCATCTGAAAAAGAAAACACCAAAAACTTCATGCCTATGTGCTAAGGGTCTATTTGGAGATATTTTGTGATGGAAGGAAGAACGCCGTACTGATTTGGATGATTATTTTAATCACCTCCAGCATGTGCATCATGGGCTGCTTTTCTGGGAACTGACAACATCCAAAAATAGGTGATTGGGATAGAGTCAAGTGAAGGTTATCTTCTTCCTGGTACTAACTCTGGGATGTCAAAAAGCTTTTAGGGGGAAAGCGATGTGTAACATTGACACCTGAAGTAAAACGATGGGTCCTTATGAATATTCCTTCTCATCTTTTCCAAACGCTTGAGTGACTCTGCAAGTGGGGTTTTTTCTCAGGGGAAAATAAGAGCTATAGCTGCATAGCTACTGTCACTGCAGCACTGCATTTAAGGCTCCACTAGCATAAATCTCAACCTTTCTTAGCTAATTAGTGAAGTAGGGAGGTATTGCTACTCGTGGCATGGAAAAGCACAGAGGTGGTTAATCCCATGCGCTCCCTGGTGCTCAGCCTGTGTCTCAGGAGACCATCACCCCTCTTCTGGGAGCTGCTGGGGTCCCATGTGGCCCACACTGAACACATTTCCTCAGCTGGTGTGGTTTTTGTCAGCGTTTGGCTGGAAGGCTCTGCCGTGGAGGGGAGAAATGGGCATGGAGGATTGCTAAGATGGAGGTGAATGCTTTCTGAGTAGAAGTCATTGTCATTGCAGGTGTCACCTACAGTGTCCCCTGAACCAGGGCACCCAGTAAGCATGGTGGAGCACCAGGCAGGTGGAGCATCCCTGCTGCACTCCACTCTCAATTTTCTCAGTGCTCACCTATGATTGAGTCTCACCTCCTCCAGGTTTCACGCAACCAGCCTCATCCAAGAGGCCTTCAAAGGCGGTAGTGCTTCAGGGAGGTCTCCTTCAGAGGGATTTGTGTGTGGGTGGGAGCCACGTCCCCAGTCTACAGGTCCGAGCTGTGAGCTGTGCAGGGATGGAGGTGGAGGCATATGTTCTGGAGTAGTATTGATGCCCACCAAGCTGAATCCCGACCGTGCTGTCTGGGGTTCACCAGAAGATGGGCAGACACAGCGTGCGAATACCAGCTTGTGGATAAAACCCATCCATCCCCCTCAGATGGGCGGGGACTGCAGATATTATGGGATGGGGATGGGGCGGCATTTTGACTGTGGATAGGATTTTTATTCATCTTCAGTGATTGTAATCAAGAAAGAGTGCGAGTACTTAATTAAGCTCCCGTGCTACATAGTCACTTAACTTGCAACATATGGTATAATTAAATAGCCAAGTTTTTATTTCTCATACCAGGAAGCAATTTTTTTCCAGAGTTTTGTTCTGTTACTCTGTAACTGGGGCCACCCCGAAGGCTGTAATTTCTAATTACCAATGGCTTTTATTTAACAATCTTGTAATGTATATGTCACTGGGAAATTAAATCTGATTCTGGCTGATGAAAAGGTCAGCTCAGAAATGTCCCAATATTAAGCTGTGGGAATCCAGTACTTCCATTAATATTTGTGTTGTGCAGTACTTATATAGGGACTGAATCTTACATATTTTAAGAGGGAACCAAACAGCTGAGATTGATGCCATGTTTAGTAGTTCAATGCAATTTCTCTTGGAAGCAATAGACCAGTAATCTGAGAATTTTGGCTATCATCCTGCTACTATTTATGAGCAATTTTAATGTTGCAATTATATGCAGGGAAAATTGTTCACTAGGTTTATGAGATAAATGGAAATTTAATTATTTTTTTTCTTGTTTAGTTGTCCAATATTTTTCCTCACACTTCTGGAAGGAAGGGTATACAATAAAAGAATCTGGAACTGCATTGCTCCTTAGAAATACTGATATTTTGAAAGATTTGCTCACTGTAAGTTAAAGGCAGCTCATTAAACAAACAAATGAGCTGTCCTTAGAGCAATCAGTATTTACTATTAACTGAACAGCGCAGTAAATAATGAATTGCAGGTAAGGAACTGCAGATAAGTATTTGCAGTGAATTCAAATTACTGGACTTAAGCCTGAGGCAGAGAAAAGAGAACATAAAGATAGAAATGGAAGGAGAAGTGGGGGGGAAGGAAAAGGAAGAGGAGGTTTCATAAACGTATCAGTTGTTGTCGCATACGTGTTGGCTCATTGTGCCCAGGAAAGGTTTTCTTTGCTAATCTTTTGCCCTCCTCCTCGGTGCAAGGGGTGCTGCAGCCAACTCCTGGGGAGAACAAAGGAGGACGTTGTCTGGATTCCTGGGAAAAAGCAGGGGAAAAGCAAACTGGGGGGGGCTGATGTTTTTACCAAGGTCGAGATTTTGCAAGTTGCTCTCTGGTGCTTACTGAGACCCCAGGTGAATGTGGTGCTTTGGCACCAGTGAGAGCAAAACCTGCCCACAGCTGCCAAGTGCTTGTGCAGCTACCTCATTTATTTCTCCAAATTACCTCGGCAGTTAAATTGTTCGTTTGCTAGAAACTGGCACAAGATGAGAAATTTGGGGTTGGAGTGTAGTAATCGCAGGAGTGAACGACTGCGCTGCCTGAAGTTTGGGTGTGCGTCTGTGTTTAAGGATTGGGGTGTGTGTAGGACGTCTGATATTGCTCCTTTAGGAAGGGGTTCGGGGTTGGTTGGGAGCTGGAGATGAGAGGGGAAAGGGGAGTTTGCAGTTTTAGCCGAGCTGTGGGCCTCAGGCTTGGTAGGCCAGCCAAACGCAGGACAGCCATACAAGACACCTAATGCTTGGCATCCCCATCTATACATCACCTTAAATAAGGTTAATCGCTTGACACAGGTCTCCTTGCAGGGAGGACATATGTCTTGACCTGTCTGTCTGCTGAGGACTGTCACTGTCCAGAGCAAGGCACAGAGGAGTCACCGGTGGAGTGGGGCATGTTGAGGGAGATGTTCATTAAGTGTTTGCCTTCCATAATAACTGCTGTCACAACCAGCACAGCTGGGATAATGCCTCTGCTACTCCATTAAGGGTAATATATATACATATACATAGCATACGAGCAGGAGACTTATCTTGCTGGATAGTTAGTGCTGGGTAAATACATCTGCAAAGATGCTGTTGCTTAATTCGTGTCACCCCAGGACTATACCTGGTGGAAACAGCCCCAGAGATGGACAGCAGAGGTGAAATGCAGCTTGTGGGAAGGTTTCTGAGTAGCCTTTGGAAGTGTCCAATTGCTGCACGCGAGTCCAGCACCATCAGTCCCCCCGTGCTCGCTGCTTCCAAATGCTGGTGCTGTCAGCCCCCTGCATTAGTATTCATCACAGGGAAAAAGAGCGAGGCGCTAGACAGACCCACTAATTACAGCAGCCTGCAGAGGCAAGTTGTGCCGTACCACATGATAAAGGGTATCCCTTTTATTTCATACATTTCTGCTTTGCTCTATGTCACTTTATTAAAAAATGAAAAAAAAAAGAAAGCATGAGCTAATGGGTTTGGTTAAGGAATCAAGCTGTTTTCCTGGGTTTTTTTTTTTCTTGAACTGAATAGGAATCTATACAATGCTTTGTAACATTCATATAAAAAGAAACTTCTCACTCGGCTACCTTGGCAAGCTGCTCGTCACCCGTAATCTCAGCTCCCCTTCCTCTGGTTGGCATCCCTACACGGCTCGCTCTGGTCCCCAGGGCTGTCAGCAGCTGCAGGGGAGAAGGCGGCTTTGCTCCCACTAACATACCATCTGCAAGCAGCAAGCCTGGTCAGATTTTTATGAGCCAAAATTGCAATTGTGTGGCCAGAGGGTTTGCTGGCAGAGCATCTGTTTTACCGTCGATGACAGACAGATCTGGAACGAAATGTCTGGAAGGACCGGGTGAGGCAGGGCAGGAGAGCCTGGTCCTGCAGGTGGCTGCTGGCTGGGGCTGTTGGGTGGCTGTGGGTCATGTGTACCCCCCCACACGCTGTGACACAGCCCAGATTTTACTGAATTGGTTTGGAAAGGTCTGTTTCTTACAAGTCAGAGCTAGGAGAAACTGAGGGAAATACTGACTGCCACAAAACAGAATTTACTGATGTTGCCTGGTTTGTACCCAGATGCAACCTGAGGACAGCAGTTTACCCAGTGGGTCCCTGTCCCCCCATCCCCTCTGGTGCCCTTCTGCACTGTCCCCTCTGTGGAGCGAGGCACTAAGCAGATTAGTTAGCTTCTTCCATCAGCGAACACTCAGCGCCTAAGATACTTAAAAGACATCTGGTTTTTAGCCTCATTTCTAAACAAATGAGGCTTATGTGATTATAGTGTCTGTCTCTTGTCCCCTCGTTGGCCAATTTCAATCTTCACCCAGGGGTTTTGGTCTCAAAGATGTTAACTTCCAGAAAGTTTTCCTGACCTGGTGATGGAGTGAGCAGAAATTATCCTGTTAACGCCTCTGGAGAAAGGGCCACAGCACAACCTGTTGCTCACCTCTGAGAGCTGATATGAGAGGGAATGTGCTGGGAGGGGAAATCTCTGCTTTGTGCCTGCGTTTTGTAGAGGTCCAGCAAACCAACCATGGGGAGCAAACCAACATGGGCTGGCTACATGGTTCAGTGCTGTCTCTGCTCCAGCTGCAGCCAGCTGTGCTGGACCAGGGTACGCATCCCCAGCATCCTGCCTGCCCCCAACATGCCAACTGCTCTTGCTGACCCTGGGATTGCTTTTCTGATCCATGGATTAACCGGGTCATATATGCAAAGATACAGGAGCTGTGGCCCAGCCAGGCTTAGTCTGGAAACACATTGCCACGGTCGTACAGCTCCATTTGTGAACTCAGTGCTCGCTGTACCACGTGGGGCTGGGCTGCCCGTGGGTTGATCCTTACCTTCAGCGTAACAGCCTTATCTTGAAAATTGCTCTTGCAAATTACCTTGATAACTGCGGTCTAAATTCTCTTGAGACTGGTGTAAGTGCTATGTGTTAGGAGATGTACAGGTACAAAACATAGAACCATAGAACAGTTATAGTTGGAAGGGTGCTTAAAGATCATTCAGTTCCAATCCAACTCCCCTGTCCTGGGCAGGGCACCTCCCACCAGACCAGGTTGCTCAAAGACCTATCCAACTTCACCTTGAACACTTCCAGGGATGGGGCAGCCACAGCTTCTCTGGGCAACCTGGGCCAGGGTCTCACCATCCTCACAGGAAACAATTTCTTCCTTATACCTACTCTAAATATCCTCTCCTTAAGTTTAACACTGTTCCCTCTTCTCCTATGGCTCCACTCACCGATCAAAAGTCCCTCCCCAGTTTTCCTGTATTCATTTTAGGGACTGGAAGGGGTTTTAAGGTCTCTCCTTCTCTTCTCCAGGCTGAACAAAACATGTCTTACACTGGTTAGTATTTCACTGAGGTATTGTGAATGATGCTGACAACTGAAATCCTCTGCACACCCACATTTGTAGAATTTTCTCTCCCTTACTCCTCTGTGAATTACACTTAAATGCTCATTAGAGCTGAGTACATCTCCTTTTGGCAGCTGTCTGACGTTTTTGCCTTGTAATGCACAACCTAAAGATGTGTAATGGATTGGGTAAAACCTACGTGTACTAGTTCTGGGATTACAGAGGGAAAGCAAAGATTTCGTGTTCTGACTCTCGTTAATGAACTAAACTAGATTTTGCCCTTTTTTAAACATAAATGAAAGATAAAAGACATAAGAGATTTATGAACAAGGTCATTAGTGTACCAAATTTCTCTCGTTAGATCTGTTACATTACTTTCCAACTTAGACAACTCTCATTAGAAGAATTTATGAACTGGAATGATTACAAATATACCCTTCTTCTAAACCATCCCTACTTTTAATTGCAAACCAAAAAAAACAATTATGCTTCTGTGCTCTAATGGATTTGTATTATATATAATATAGGACCTTCCCAAAGCCGGGGGGGTGGGGAGAGAGGAGAGGGAATGGTACCACCTAGTGCAATTTGCAGTTTAGCTGCAAATCCCGAAGCATTGCTATAATTTACTAACCTTGTTAGAACCAAGTTCATATTGCAAGCTAATGTGGCTGTTCCTTTTCCCTGCTAGACTTTCAATTTCACATCCTTACATCTGATTTGAAGCGACGGTGAGAGGAAGCATAAGGTATCTCTCATTCTGTTTGGACTCCTTGTTTACAGAAGAGTGATGGAGACGCTATTAAGCACAAAAGGGATCACCATATGCCTGTTTCTCTTTGTATTGAGTTTGGCAGCAGCTATTGAAATACCATTGTCAGGTGAGTTGTAGCTGTTTACTGAACACTTTGCTGGTTTGTTTTTGTATCCCT